>JAAPAO010000271.1:0-44309 GCA_013115145.1 Perkinsus chesapeaki | reverse complement strand
ATTCCTCATTACATTTATATATTATCTTTATGCCTCCACTTCCTCATTACATTTATATATTATCTTTATGCCTCCACTTCCTCATTACATTTATATATTATCTTTATGCCTCCACTTCCTCATTATAATAAATACTTCAACTGTATATTATCTACGACATAGATTATATGTATTCAGGCAAGGAGAGGCGCATGTTGCCCCCCAGCGAGAAGCTCCCGCTAGAGCAGGCCCAGGCTCTGGCAGCTCAACATTCCGCTGCTGATATCCACAAGAGAGCCATTTTACATCACATTTGATTCTGTTAACCGTTGTTGTTACTCCAACATGCATCCTCCGCGTTGTTAATTCGGTTCACTCGGTTTGGGCAGTTTCCACGGTGTCGATTCCCCGTAGCGGTTCAAGAGGTCCACGCCAGCCGCCCTCTCGGCTGAAGAGGCTCCCTCGGGTTCTCAACAACCTCGTCTGTTCGCGACTGCGACCTGTCCTAGTGGCGCTCATGCCGACACTAGACGACTACACACCTCTAGGCTCTGGGGCTCTGACTCTTTGCGTCGCTGCCCGACAAGATGAACTTCATCAACGAGTTGAAAGAATTGATGACCTACTTTACGCGCTGCAACCAGCGCTCAATCGCCTGCGCTCGTACGCTTCGAGACGCCGACATCTCCGAGCCCTCATCAAAGGCATTTATCACCGTAATCAGCTCAGCTTGCTCATGTCGGTGATGGACGCTTGGTCTTACCTCGCCACGGTTCGGAGAGAGGAGGCTTTGGTCTGGACCGCGATAAGAACTAAAGTCAGTCTTAGAGTCCTCACTGGCGTCTTCACTAAGTGGTACACCCTTACAGTAGCACTGGACCTCGCCCGCCTGCGCGCTCAACGTTGTGTGTTCCTCGCTTTGAAGCGGCGCTGCCTAGGTCTGCGTCGGCTCGAGCGGTGGTATGAGCAGAAGTCCTTCCTAGCGTTCCTTGAGTCATGGGCGCGATGGCGATTCAACTGTAGATGGAAATCAGCCCTTTTCCCGCTGTTTTTCGCTTCTTGGAGGCGTCTTGTTTCGGTCACACTGGCCAGCGTTGCATTCAGCAAAAGCCATTGGCAAGCCAAGATGCTACAAGCAGCTATCTGCATATGGAAGACTAAGACCAAGGAAGCGCTCCAGAGGACGTGGCAGCTGGCGCAGCTCCATCATAAGTGCGTCGTACTCGGGCGGAGCCTAAGGGAACTTGGCCGGATAACAAGAACGGAGCGAGCTCGCCGTGAGGAGTTCCGCCGATCTTGGATCCTCAGGAGGGCTATATGTAGCTGGCGGCAGATTGTCGCTGAACTGGCATGGCTGCGTATCACAACCAAGCAAAAGGCGTTCATACGGTGGAAGTTGTTGGCTCGGAAGGCCGCTGGTGAGGCAAGACTTGGACGTCTTGCATGGATTCTGTGGAGGAGGGATGTTGTTATTAATAGGGTTATCAACAGCAAAGAGAGGAGGAGGTTCAGAGGGCTTCTCGTCGCCTGGAGAGCTCGAGTTTCGGAGATACGAACTCTTCGCCTCTGCGGTGGGCTTATTGCTCGCCGGAGCCTTGGACTAGTGCAGCGAGCGTTGACAGGCTGGCGTGCTTGGTCAGTGGTGACACTCCTCGGGAGAGCAGCCGAAGCCCGACGGAAGCTGTCACATGCTCGGTCGCTCGTGGGCCAATGGGCGTTGCTGGCCCGGGCTGTGAGGCACCGACGGCGGCGTATTGAAGATTGCTTGAAGGTCCTCCTCGAGGGATGGGTTGGCCGAGTTAGACGGAATGGCCGGGTCGTGAGAGAGTTGCGCTATCGGCAGCTGTTGAGGCGAGGATGGGCAGGCTATCAACGAGGGGTGATGTTGGAGAAGGAGGGGAGAGACCGAAGGGAAGAGACCGCTCGGGAAATGGCGAAGCGACGAAGAGGCACGCTGGGTAAGCGAGCGATGAGATGGTGGATGGCGAGAGTGAGACTAAGGTGAACTCGATGGCCCATAGCTTAGCGTCGTTGTAGCATACAGCCTTCAGGCACGTCACCAGTGAACTGTACTCCATTGCTCAGTCGACAGTGGAGACCCGAGTAAAGGGAAGAACTTTGAGGGCATGGGCCATGGTCTTCAACCTCTACCGTGTGGCTGATGACAATTTCATAGATACGCGAGATAAGGTGAGATGTATCCCCGGCATACTGGGGAACTGGGGTACTCAGATGCTTCGATCGGCGCTACGCAAATGGCTCATACTGGCCTTGAACCACTCAACTCTCCGCCATTCCATCCGGGACTTTCTCAATCGTCGCCGAGCTACACAACTGCGTAACCACTGCCATGATTGGTGCTCTGTCGCTCGTGCAAGAGTCGAGGCTGGTGTGCGCCTCATAGTCACCTGCTGGCTCCGTCGCTGGCAGTGGGGCGTGAAGAGATGCCGCCATGCTAGAGAACAATATCGCCTCGCCGTCGTGCAGCGTAATTCCACTTTAGCGAGGTTTACTCTGGCAGGCTGGAGAGTCCATGTGAGAGAGACCGAGCAGATTGGGAGGATCCTTCGAATGGCGTTCGATGAGCGCCGCGCGATCCGAGAGCACTCCTCAATACTGACGGGCCATTTCAAAACCTGGCTAGCTCTCGCCCAGTTGGTGCAAAAGCGACGGGAAACCGTTCGAGTGTTGCGAATACAGCATGATCTTGATATAGCATTGCGTGTCTTTGGGGCGTGGGCGGACGTTTGCCTATCGGACGCCAAACGAGCCGATACCCTCAGAAGAAGGCGAGGCGTTAGAAAGTAGGGATGACCGAAAGTGGCCCACCACCGTTAATTGATCAGGTTCACTCCGGCTCATAGACTCTCGACAACCTATTCCCCTCAAGCACGATCTCTCCTCTGCAGCCCCAATGAGTCCATTATCTCACCGAAGAGTACAGTCCCAACTGATTGCTTGTCACTTCGTTCTGAGAGCACTTTCGTTATGGCACCGCCAACAGCAGAACATCAACAATCGTTACTTCTTGGCCTCAAATCAAGGTCAAGATTCGTATAATATTTGAAACACTTTCTTTATTATGCATCTTGTTTTGTTCGATAGTCCTTCCGACTGACAACTCAACACTCTCCTGTCGGTAAGTTACGATACGTTTTCAAGCCCATTGACGAAATCCTCGATCTCATTAAGGGTAGCGTCATCAGCCAGCCGCTCATTAGAGCTGAAGGCTGCTGCGATGTCGGGGTTCCCCAGTCCTGTTACCAGGAAAGGATTAACGTTCATCATCTTAAAGCAGACATCTCTAGCACAACTGATAGCAGATCTATCGCTTAGGGCTTCAAACCATTCCATAAACCTCTTTCCGTCGACGCTGTCATCGGCGCGTGTTAGAAGGGAATGAACCAAGCTCTGCCCCAAACCCGGGCGCTTTAGCTCGAGATACTGCAAGGAGCCGGCGGCGACGTCCACAGCCGAGCCGCCTGATTGAACGGATGAGCAATGAAATAGCGATGGTTCCTCACCTTTGTCGGTAGTGGGTGCTATGTTCCTCGCGATGTCCAAGAACATGTCCCGTATATCATCCTTAGACGCAACCTTCTTCAAGACAGAGTTGAAATACTTCACCTAAGCCGCAAAAGATAAGCCTTCCTCACGTGATAAGCTTACGGCTTCCGTAACGCCAACACCTCGTCCAAGAGAGGCAAGCTTTTTCCGGAGCATCGTGCAATGCTCCTGGAAGTCGGAGCGTGACAATCGTACGACACCATAATCACCGTCTGTATCGTTTGCCGAGAACACACCATGAGACTCCAGTTCAGCGTATTGCCGAGACCAGTAGTTAGTATCCAGATATCTGTGATAGGATCACTAGATGTTACCGATAGATGCAAGCGGCACCTCAGGATGCTCTCAGCAGCCATTCGAAGGATATGAATGGTCGGCAAAGTGCTGCCGTGTGTGGCTTCGTGACGGAGCTCTACGAGCCATGTAGGGAAACCTATTCGCCTGGCGATCGCATCCTGAGGGGACGGTAACGACCAGCTGCCCTGATGAGAGCGCCTTACCTGGCTCTCGGCAACCTGCCCCCTCTGCTCTGTATCAATCACCCCGTTGCATAAGCGGATAACAGCGAGACTGTACAGCTGTTGGAGCCTAATAGAAAGGATTTCATAAGGGAAAGCGTCCACGGAATTACTCATTAACAGACACTTGGGCTGTTGTTGTTGGGTAGAAGTATGGGTCATGGCACATTATCTGTAGTATCATACCAGTACAGTCAACAGCCACTGGTACCTGACAGCACTACCGTAAGACCAGTGCGGGGAATACACGAACCTACTCTCCCTCGGATGCGCCAGAAGTCGATTAGGGCGACAGCCTTGAGTTTTTCCTCGATCGTTTGCCCCGATAGCCCTTGGTAACAGGAGAGCCACTCACGCCAGTCAGCCCAGGGCACGCTTTTGCCCTGCAGGCCAGCGAATCCGGCAGAAGCCATAACTTGGCGGAGACTTCGACAGAGTTGCACGCTTCCCCGACTCGATAACGCAACAAAGTCATAAGAATGAGACACCTATGTAGCATGAGGAGACTTGACAGATAGTTTGGAGTAGAGCTGTTTGAAAGCTTCCATCATAAGCCCTTCATCACCGAGTTCGGCTCTACCGACTGCACGCATGCACACATCGAGGAGGGTCTTGGAGTCTGGCGGCGCTGCTGAGGAATTCACCGACAGCGTGGTCTCAACGAATCCTAAAATTGATGGAGTTATAGACAATGCAACCCCCAAGAATGCTACCGATCTTCACCTTCACTCTCGCCACCGAGGCACTCGTGCTTCTATCATCGACTACTCTACTGTCGCCTTCGAACTTCACGGCAACAGCCTCCAGCAGCTCATGCCGGAGAGAGGACACGGTCGATGAGGCCAGTAGGGCAGCGCCCTCATTTACAAGGCAAGAGTCAGCTATCTGAGCGGAACCTTCCGCCCGAAGCGCAGGGTTGGGCATACCTCGGCGACTGAGTCCTGCAGACCAAAAGGGTTCACTAGTGGAAGTCCAATGCACTGGCCTTGATGAAGCTCTAGTTCAAGCCCAATACGGTTAGAAGCCTTTTTCCGCTTTATTAGTTCCTCAGCATATCGCAAAGAGTCATCCGATAGACAAGGAGGCTTCAGTGGGACTTCCTCCGCGGACTGGATGGCAGCATCGACGTGGACAGGAGGAGGACGCTGTGGAGGCTGCTGGCCGAGGGTGGGCAGCCGAGCTGGGAGAGATCTTGAAGGACCTTGTAGCTCTACACCTGCGCCACAGACAAGCTTAATAATATCGGTTCTTCGGGCCCGCAGCGAGGCATGGAGGGCCTCACCGCTCAGAGCTCCATTGGCCGTATTGAGGAGGGGCAAGAGACATGACATGCACAAGCTAGTAAGGTTAGCCAATACTTGCTCTGATGAATGTGTCGCTAAGATGAGCTGGTCCCAAATAAGCTCAGTGCACTCCTTGCCGAGCCTGCCGTCGAGGAAGCGTCTACTCAACCAAGAGCGTCCATCATGTCCAGAGTCACCATCACGCTGCGATGTCGACTTCAATGCTCTGTCCCACCTATCGGTGACTATGGCAAGCTTCTTATACCTTTCATGATTAAGTGGATGAATACCGTAAACCAACACCAGTACGATAGCAGTGTAGATGGTGGATGGTTCAGAACCATGCCCGCCCTCCATCACCAAGGTCTTGACCTCGGCGATGTCCCTTTGCGATAAGGCCACCCCAGAGGACTTAATGGCGTCATCGACAGTGGTGATATCCACTGGCCGACCTTTAAGAATTTGCTTCTGGCCGGCATTGTTGTTGTCATCAAGAAGCACCCTGTCCCACAGGATTCTACGCAGTCTGGAGTTAGGCCGAGCGGCAGCAAGGCGAGGTAGGAATATCTTTACGCCGACGCGCTTGAGCTTATAGAGGAGAGCAACGGCAGCGTTAGCAGCGAGATCGGTTGCATGGACCAACGCGGACTTATCCGAGGACCCATTCAATAGGATAGCCGTGAGCTTCTTCTCAATAAGGGTGTCAATAGCATTACGAAGTGCCTCTAGCTGAGGGGCTTGGCTGCGGAAGAGCTCTGCCATTAGAGCCTGCCTTTCCTCTTCGAACTTAACATCGGTTAAGCTATGAAGGCCATAGTCCTCGAGGTGCTCAAGTAGGGCATGTCTCATGGCTGGTCGCGCACACTCTTTCCACTCGAGAAGGGAAGCGACTGAGGTGGACAGTTGGCGAACAAGATCATCATCATAACCGGCGGTGGCGGCGGACGGCGGCATGGTGAGGGCTTTATAGGGGATGTAATGGTATCAAACGAAACAGCAGTGAAGGGTAAAGAAGAAACCGCACAGCTTTTAAGAGGGTTCTTTGGCATTTCTGAATTCTCAGAGGAGCTGATGGAGATGGTGATTCTGCATCAGAAAAACACAACGCATGCAGTCATCTACATCATCGGGGCGTTGGCAGCCAAGGACCGAGCCATCCTCGGAGGAAGGAGGAACTATAGAGGGATAGGTAGGAGGACCAGGGAAGGATAACCTACCAACATACGTAGCCTCCAATAGAGGCCAATGGCATCATGGGCGTGCCTTGCAGTCATTAACCTTCCCTCTGACTTCGACACTTCTTCTTCTTCTTCTTGCTCTGCTCTCGCCTGCTCCTTGATCGCCGTATAATACTCCTGTAAAGTGCATCCATTATCTACCTCCCATCGCTCTACTTTATCATAATAACTGATATTGACCTCACATCATCAACACCCGTACAGGCTTACGTGTCCCAAATGCAAGGGCAGCATCCACTACCACAGCAATCATCTGGCCCAGGTGCCTCGGGCGGCGGTGGGGGCATCGGCGAAGGCAGTGGTGCCATAGAGCCCTCATGACTGTGGTGAAGTACGCGGTGGTGTAGTCAACTTAGTAACACAATATAGTAAGGTGACATAGAGAAACACTTAAAGTGAGGGAGGAATGGCCATGCATGGTTGATGTAAGCCACTAGTGACTTTGAATATAATTTACTGTACAAGTAATCAACATGGAAGGAACAATACGATACTAGAAATCATCAAAGTCGATGGCATCCAAGTCGTCATCGTCGATACCCCCTCCATTGGGTGAAGCTCCTCCTCCTCCTCGGGCCTTGCCCCCCAAGGAGAGGGGTGAGAAGCCGTCGAGGTCGAAGTCGGCAAGGAGGTCATCATTATTAGGAGCCTCCTGGGGCGGCGGAGGAGACAAGTTATCGAAATCGGCAAAATCACTGAGGTAGACTGCAGAGTGGTGCCCGCACCGCCATTAGTACTCGGAGAAGTCCTCCGCCTGCTGCTGCTGCTGTCCTCCCTCAAGGCCATCGATATCAAACTCTGCCAAGTCATCGAAAGTTCCACCTTGGACAGCTACACAAGGATTGAGGAGCTTCCAGAGGAGGACAATCCTCACCAATTTCCTGGCGCGGTGACACTTCTTCTTCGTCCATGAAATCATCATCAAAGTGCTGTTGTCCCGTTACTGTCGGCGGCGGTGGCATCATTCCCATGGTCGCTGGCAGCTGCATCTGTGTCGCCATTACACCTTCTTCACTCTGTGGGACCTGAAGCTGCCTTACACCGTACCAAAAGCAACAAGTGTGAACCTCCTCAACCCTGGCGGTTGGCTCCTCTGCTGTATGGTTCTCCTTTCCCTGAGTTGCCCCATCAACCCCCTAACCAACACCAATCGATGCCATAGAGAGTAGCTCACCTACAGCATCGATGCTCTCGTCGTTTTGTGTGGCATTGGACATATCAGCCGAAGCCAGAGACACCCTAAGGACCAGTGAGACGGGGGGCGAGGCTGTATCCACCCCACCCATCGATAGAAGATGTACTGTTACCCATTTGGGCCATTACCGAGCATTGCGTCATTGATGCTAAGGCCTGCCCGCCACTCGATGGTTTAGGCAGGGACTGAATGACGACAGCATACCGAGCATCGAGAAGATGGATGGCACCTGTGCTAGCTCTGACACCACTTCCTGGGTCATAGATGTACACCTGCTGCCTCCTCCTCCTCCTCCTCCCCTAGGGTCCATGGCCTCCTCCTCCTCCTCCTGCTGCTCACCAAATCCCGTCGGTACTACTATCCCTCTACTACTTCATTCAACCCTTTACTTCTCATCTTTACTGGTGATATATCAGTCACTTCCACCGGTGGCCTCGATGGTGGCAGCTCACCAAAGCTGCCATGATCTTCGAACCTGCTCACCCACCAGCCTCCATCAGCCACCCTCCATCTCCCACTTCTTTATACTATCCAATAGCGCCTTTACCAGGTCCTTGCCAGCCCCCTCTCGAGCAGCAGCAACTGATAAGCTCCCCATCTGGAGTTCAATCTCAGCACCCTCTCACTTGAGCAAGCAGTGGCAGTATCTTCCCTTAACCTTTCCACCTCACCCTCCAGGTTTTTGCTATCACCTAGTACCTATGCCCGCCACTATTCCCACCCCCTCTTCTACACTACCTGTTCCAGCTTCACCATAGCCTCCTTCAGATCCTCCCCTAGCGCCGAACAGTGTTGACGAGCTTCCTGTAGCTCAGCCATCAGACTGTTAGATTGCCGGCCTGAACTCTTCTCCCTGCCATCCCTCCACCCGCCCCTACATTCCTCATCCAGCTTCTGTTGCAGCTCATGTACCCTCTCCTGGCTATATATCAGTTCACTCTCTGCTGTGTTTGCTCTGGCTTCTGCACTATTCAACTAAAAGAAATCTCAAAGGTAGCTGTCAAGGTAGACAGGGAGACAGATATTGTGTCATCTGAGTCCGCCCGAATCCCTGCCAGTTGTATCACCCTTTCGACCAGGTCCTCCCTCTCAGCCTTCCCCTTCTTTCCTGCATTAACAAGCCCTTCACATCTCGCCTTCAGCTCGGCGTAAGATTCCTGTAGGGTCGACAATGTCTCCCTTGTTGACGTAACTTCACTTTGGGCCTACACACCTGCCATCATTACAGCCCCGCCGCCCCCACCAACTTCTTTGTATTTTTCCTCGACCGTTGCCAGTTTCCTTTTCTTAAGTGTCATGGTAAGTTCACTCTCCTGTAGCCTCTCCTCCAGTGTGGCCAGCTCACCCTCCCTACTAGCCAACCGAGCCCTCAAAGCCTTCGTCTCGGTCACCAATGACTCCTCCCTTTCCTTCCTCTTGGGACATAACCAACAGGACCCAGAGGAAGAAGAAGCAGTTGCCGTCGCCGAGTCTGATTGTGGCTTATCATCATCATCGTGGCCGGCAAACCCCGTTACTACTCAATCCGAATATCCTGCTCCTTTCAGATTCGTTGCCTATAGACCTAGCACTATGTTTTCTCGCTGCCTGCTGCCTGCCCCCCTTTGCTGTAGACCTATCCAACCCACTGTTCCTTACCCTCCTTCCCTCATCACCTTATATCGCCCCCAGTAGGTGATGATGCGTGCTTTTGCGTGGCCTGCAGTTCCATTCCATTCTGCGTACTCGACCGTTCAACCTTCATCTGATGTTGGCCCTGTCGCAATCAAGTCTAACACTCCTCCCCACCCACCCCTACACTCTGCCCTTGAGGAGGTGGAGGATGCCCCATTATAGACCCCCGACCAGACGCTCCCCTCACACCCCTACGGGGAGCTTCTCCCTTCGACTTCGCGCTTGTAGTAGCTTCTCCTGTATCTACAGCTTATTATCGACGCCACCTTTCCCCGTTCCACTACCTATTCTGCCTACAGGCTTGCATCCAGCGGCGGCCTTTCCGTCCAGCTGCTGCTGTTGTCCACTCGCCACTACAGCACTCTTCGGCCGATCTATGTGGTCACTACGATGAGGAGTCTTCTCATTAGGCATCGGCGGGGCACTAGCTGCTCTAAGTCTTGATGGGGATGGTGCTGCACCAACTTGAGGAGGCTCAATGAACTGCTAT
Source organism: Perkinsus chesapeaki (assembly GCA_013115145.1). Taxonomy (NCBI): domain Eukaryota; phylum Perkinsozoa; order Perkinsida; family Perkinsidae; genus Perkinsus; species Perkinsus chesapeaki. Next base: position 34,365 of record JAAPAO010000271.1, on the reverse strand, counting down.
CATCTTTATCTACCTTCCCCATATGCCTTCCCACCTTCGCTGTATATTCAGCTAGAAAGCTGACAGCTGACTGAGCTGCTTTGCCAGCTGCTGCTGCTGTTGTGTTGATCATTGGTCTACCGAGGCCTATCCTATCCCCTGATTTAATGTACACTGATTTCCCTTTACCAATAAGTTCACCATTTACATAGGTACCTTAACCACCGCCATATTCCACACCTCTACTTAATCTTACTACCATTAAAGCTCGTATCTGCCAGCTTAACATTCCCTTTATCCATATAGGTAAAGGAGCAATGCGATCCACTTATAGCATTGCTCTTGAAGACAATATCACAATGGGGCAGACGGCCCATGGTGAGGACATCACCAGGCTTAGTGAGAGGCTTTGATGTTGATTGGGTGCTGCCACTACTGAGGATGAGAATGAATCGTGGGGGATCGATAGATGCCATGAGAAGTAACAGACTGAGAAGAAAGATACCGAATGCAAGGACTATAATACGACGATTATACACGTGTGAAAACTTCACAGAGTCGGAATTTTTGGAGCAGACTAAAACGGCCATGACAACCCAAGTGGAGGAATACAGTGACATCAGCAGTTATAGTGTTGCATGAATGATCGTGTAACATCAGGCGAATGACAGTAGGCGAGTTAATCGTATAGTCTCCGCTACACAGTCTATATATCTGAGAACATGGGCACTGCGGGCACAGTCACAGTAGGCTTCCTACCTCACACTGTTATCAATGTCAAAATCATCATCATCATCATCCTCTTCCATAGTCCTGCCGAGGGCCATTGATACACTGTAATGAGTATTAGAGCTGTCAAGGCTGTCATATGATCGTCTAATAATAGTTATAAACAGAGTTGACAGTTGTATCTTACTTAGCATCGTCGTCCTCAATAACACCACATTTATTGGGACATACCATAACAACTCTAAAAAGAAGAAGAAGAATGGTAAACTGAGTGAACATGCGGAAGAGCACTCTGGACAGCTCCACAGCATTCGCAGCATACAATATGACAGCACCTTCAGTTGGAGGCGGTCAAATACGTATTTAGCATTACAGCAGCAACAGATGGTGATACGCGACGTTACTTGTATTCCTTCGCCTTCTTATTCTCATCATCATCTTCTCCTTCATTATCGTCCAAATCAGCTGCTCCACTAGGATTGGCTCTGGCTTTCACAACTATACGCTCCCTACCACACTCACGGTTGTGCTTCGATAATACCAAGTCATGTCGCCTGACATGAGCTAGCGCACCGCAATCGGAGCCCGGTGTGTACATGAGGACAACTGCTTCAGCGAGGTCAGTGCAGGTCTGCAATTCCAGTGAGGCCTCCTTCACTCTCCGCGACCTATTCAAGGATCACCACTTTTGCTGTAGGGGGTGCTACACACATTGAGCCAGATAGCCATTGAGCATCTTCATCAACGGGCATGAGGTTAATACCAGCTTCCCTTAGGTTCGTCAATAGCACAGCAGGAGGCCAGTAGATACCTGGTAGGTGAGATAACGTATCCGAGATGTTAAGGTACTGCAACGATTATAGGAAAATATTAAACCGGCAGCAGTGTTAGCCGGTTGAGTATATTAACGATTTAGTAGGAAAGTGTCTAGGCTAAGCTTAGGCAGGGCTTCGACATATCGTCTGGTTGAGCCCAAGCTATTGGCGTGAAGCTATTTAACTCACGCTCCAGATGCCGCGTGCGCTATATTTCAGGAATTACGGCGGTTGTCAGCCTTGGAGCGGCAATATGGTCATATGAAGCCTTGCCGTGAACTATCACTAGTAAGTCGGCGATCGAGAGGTAGTTTTTGAGCTGTATTATGAAATTGAGTGTAGACCAGAATCGATAGAATGGTAACATAGTATCTACCTTCACTATTTTCATCCAACCGTAGGTGATGAAGCTCAGTTAACTCTGGCGCTACTAGATGCACGCCGTCAGAGGTGAGCTCCAGTTTAACCTCCAGGCCCAAAGCTGAAGAGGACAAGGCTGAAGGAAATGATGATACCATTTGTACCAGTCTCAAGCGTCAGCATTGATCTGGACAGCACTGAATCAGACGCCATATCAACCGACTTATTCACTGGAGGAAGGATGTGAATGCTCCTGTCGGGCACAAGCTACAGCAGCTGATATGGCCATAGGGCATTCTTTACCAGTTCATGTAGGGGAAATGCTCATACCGTAGAACGGTGGCGGCAAATGGTGCCAATAGTCTGGCAGAGAAGTTAACCTTCCGGGTTGATGGATCCCACTGTATATCGGCAATACCGTCATCACACCAACACATGGTATGCAGGTTCCTCCATGCTATCTGAATAAGCCACAACAACAGTAGCACAACAACGAAGACCAACACATCCAGAAAAAGAAGGATATACGTAATACAATTATAGAACACGTTAAAGTCGTGCTCGATAACGTTGGCGAAGCGGCGTCATCAACCTTTGTGCGGCCCAAACCGGATAGTCATGCTCGCAGACTGCACGCATACAAACGGTAGCATTCATAACAAGCACTTGTCAGGAATCCGGAAGTTGTGCAAGCGTCGTCACTCACCTGCGGCTTGTCTACAATAACAACATCCTTGGGGATGCGATACTCTACCCTGCATGGTTGTATCTGACTGCTACTCCCCATACCTCCACCGCCGGGATAGGGTAGTCTCTGACACAAATTAGTGGCGAGAGCGGTATGAGCTACTGTAATGTAGCTACAATATAATTAGATTCGGTGTCTGGTGGTAGGCTTCTGATGAGCCATCCTTGCTGTTTATATCGCATGCGAGGAAGGGACACTACGTCAACGTGAACTACCCCACCAACGGCGTATCTTGGCGGTAGACTCTGACATTGACACTTGCGACCGCGCGCCGCAAAATTGCTGCTCACCGCGCGTCCATAACCACGTTCGTGTGGGCGACGTCCCATACAGTCCTGGCGGACCCACTCTTCCTCACCGGAGTCATGCCTTCGCTTCTGGTCATCATCATCATCCTCGTCGCCCGTCACTGTTGTCGAGCCGTAACGGGTTCTGGACTCTGACTGCAGCACAGGCTCAACAAAGCACCCGCTGGAGTCGTAGCGTGTGTAGACTATACGAGCCTGATAATGGAAATGATGGAGTGCGGCGCTTATATAAGATACTCACCCCAAGGCAATGACCAAGGTTGTGGGTCGCAACACTCTTAGGGAGCTCGATGGTCTGAGGAACCAAGGAAGCATCCAAGCAATGAATCTTACGTGGTGAAGACTATTACTAGTAGTAATACATTGAAAGAAATAAGAGAATTGAGAGTAAAGGAATAAGTCCGAAGGCGAGAACGATAACGTGAAACATAAAAGTAGCTTGCTGAGAACCTAGAGACATCACGAGCTTACCATCTTGAATTTGGGCAGGTCTATGAGTTTAGCTCGAAAGCCACTGTTCTGTAGGAATGCCCAAAAGGCCAGAAAGACAACATCACCAGCCTAATGAGAGAAACCTAGGTCATCTCTGTGTAGTAGCCCTCACCTGTCCCCATGTAGCTTGGACTTCATTACGATTGGATACTCCGACATCCTCTATGAACTGGAACAGGTGCCCTGTAGCGTAGTCTAAGTGCTTGGCAAGGACTAAGAGGAGCTATTGCCTACCAGCAGCAGCCGCCGCCGCCGCAGCCTACCAAGTGTTCTGATACGTTGAATATGGTTAAGGCACCAACACATCATACTCAAGTCCGCATCAGCCACTGCTTTAATGTATCTGATACATCCATGAGGTACCGTATAAGCACATCGGCAACATGATCGCATGGTGGCGGATATTTCGACCCTTTCTATCCAGTCACAGGCAGTCGTTGGCGAAATGCATGCATGCATCCGCCTACATACGTTTAAAAGTTTCGAGGCCATTCCAATATGTGTACTTGAGTGATTTGGTGGGCAACTCAAAGAGCTCAGCGTATAGAACAGCAGCATGCCCTTCTCGAAGGTTTCCTAGCAGGTTTACCTACCCTTTCTTGAAATCATCTACGGTGAACTCAGTGAGATGTCCAAGAGCTAGAGCACGCTCTATTGTACAGGGTGGAAAGGATTCTAGTACGGCTGATAGAGATGTGGTGGCAGCAGCTGGGCCCAGAGGGGCAACTGTAAAGGGATAACCTGATAGGTACCGTAGTATTAGTTATAGTTATATAGAATGGTAGACTAGTAGAGGGTAATAATGGTAGACTAGTAGAGGGTAATAATGGTAGACTAGTAGAGGGTAATAATGGTAGACTAGTAGAGGGTAATAATGGTAGACTAGTAGAGGGTAATAATGTTTATAATGGTATAATGATATCTAGTTACTTCCTTCATTATATCCTCCTTTACCTATACCAGGTTTACACTGTGATATACTATATTGTCTTCCTTCCTCAGCATCACTATTAAGCCAATCCTCAAACCTAACTCTTATCCATTCCTATTTGTCCTATCAACGTATCTCTTACGTATTTATTTCAGCTTCCTTATTAACATTAGGCCTACCAGTACAGGATAAGAATCTCTCCCATTCCACCCTATCCTTAGCAGTCTGCTTTATTCCGCCCAGGATGCGCCATCGTTTACTCTTTCCCTTCTCGACCATCTCTGCCTCCATCTCGAGTCTCGCCTAACATCACCACCATGAACCCTCATCCTCCCCACACTAACTCACCGCGTCCTCCTTTGCCTTCTCCCGTTCTTTATCTATTTCCCCCCGCACCACTGCGTCCGCATTCAACCTTTCTGCCATCTCTTTAAACTTGGCAGCATCGGCCTCTACACAGCATCGCTACTGCTATGCTACTATTGACTGGTAGCAGTCACCTTTTCTCGCGTCCTCCTTCGCCTTCAATGCTTCCTCCTCTAGCTGCTTCTTAGACTTCTTAGGAGCTCCCCCTTTCTTACCCATGATTTGAGCTCGAAGCGTGCTATTCGGACGTAGTAAAGATTCCTCCACTAATGTGACAAACTCAACTCGCTTATTCTTATTTAACAATACAACTACGTTGCTTTGGTACAGCAGCAGCAGCAGCAGTCGGAGGCGACGGCGGCGGCAAGGGCCTCGCTGACCAATTGGTACATATTACAAGTATTAATAGGAGTAGTGGACGCATCATAAATAAGCTGCACCTGCTGCCGCTGCCGCTGCTGCTGTTGGCGGTGGTGGTGGTCCTTATCAATGGTACACGGCAGAAATGGAATAATGACAGAATACGGCAGATACTATTCACGTAGTAGTAGTAGAGCACGTTGAGGTAATGGTAGCTTCATCATCATTTCCATGAACCAGGGTAACCAGTCGTTCTTGGATGTTTATTAGCAGATCTATCATTAGGCACCCATTGCTGCTGCTGTTGGCCCCCTCCTCGCTTAGTCCCCCAACCTCCTCCTTGATAACTGCTACTGTTTCCCCCTCCACTCCACCCTTTACCATATCCTTTATACCCGCTTCCTCCACCACCACCATAAGAACCTTTCCCTCGACCTGCATACCCATGCGACCGGCTGCCGCTACTACTGCTCATATACCTTTCATTATACCCTGACGATGATACTGCGGACCCAGCGGAAGGAGCTGAGGCAGCGCCAGCAGGACGAGGAAGGCCACTACTGCTCTCGGTATACCGTCCCCCTTGGTCACCATATGGTAGGCCACCGCCGACGCTAGACGAAGCTGAAGGCTGGTCACCTGTATGGTACCCGCCTTCCTTGCCTCCTCCTCCAACCCAAGACTGATTGGCACCTTTCCAATCACCATGTGATGAGTATCCAGAGCTCGCACTTGATGCACCCTTTCCACCATACCATTTCCCTCCACGTCCATAGCCACCAGTACCCCCACCAAACCACCCAGCTGCCGCTGCTGCAGCGGCTGCCGCTGCTGCTGCTCGTGGTGCTGCTGCACTGTGGGATGCGGCAGCTGCTACTTCACTTCGAACATGTGTTCTAACCTGCTCCTTTAAACTGGTTAATATGGACGTTACCCCCCAACCACGCTTCTCATAGCTCTCCCCTCGTACCCCTCCTATAGGCTCTGTCGTCGAACTACTACCATTATCATCAGTTGGCGATGGACTGTGGCCTAGACTAGCCTGCATTTCCGCTGCCATCTGTGCCTGTTGTGCTTGAACCTCCAGCTCCCTTTGTTTCCTCCTGGCCTCCTCATCTGCCTCCTCCCTTGCCTTTACCCTATACAACTCCATCATCTTCCCTATTCGCCCCAATGACTCCTTGGTGAGATGCGTCATTAGCCACGGCTGCTCCTGGAATAGCTTCAGGAACTGTTCATTCTTAATTATCGCCTCCTGCAGCTCCAAGTCCAGCTTCACAAACTCGCTTTCGAACCGGACCTCGCCAGGGGACTCGGGGCTACCCATCTTATGCTCAGACATCATCCCCTCTCTCCCCGATGAAGCTGCTATTAATGCAGCCAGTATCTGGTGCTCTTGTTCTTGAACTAAAGATGCCGCGCTCTCATCACTGCTCGGGGGGGATGCCTCGGTCAGCAGCCGACCAGGGCCTGTAGGGACTTCTGGCCCTTCATCTAGCAACACAACGCCTGTCTCCTGGTCAACCCTTGGGGAGGATGACGGCGGTGGTGCCGCAGCTGCCTTCTTTCGACCTTTACTAGCATCTTTAATCTTCAATTTAACCTCCACGGTCTCGTTGTCCATGGCGTCTGGTGCCATTAAGAAAACCGAGCGACCAGGATTGGGCTCTGCCGGGGAGTCGGGTATGCGAACACCAGCTTCGGGGGGATAAAAAACTTCACAACGACCGCCGTGCAGGTCAGCAAGATCCTGCCGTTCGTAGCTCTTAAGCTGTCCTATTATTCGAGTGCAATCGCTGGTCAGGATGACCATAGGCAGCTGGTCCAGCCAAATGACATCATCCTCTATAGTATCCGACGTGGCATAAATAGACTCTTCAAATATAGATGATGAAGTGGATGGAGAGGAATGGCCACCAAGGCCAGCCAACAGGTTTGATGCCATGGAACGTTTCCCTCGGGACGGGGAGTTAGTAGCTGATGGAGGAGCCCCGCCGCCACCAGCGCCAAAGTGACCGTATTGATGCCGCAGCTGTGTGCCGCCCTAAACAGGTTCAAATGTTGTTGTTGTTGTTGTTGTTGGGGACTGTAAGCCTCTGGTAGTAGGGATTAGCACTCACCATTGCATCCTCCTTCTTTCTTTGTTCCATAAACTTAGTGGTATGTCCATGCTCGACATAGGTAACGTGAGTTCCTCTGGCATCATTGATGGCACTAAAGTAGTAGTAGTCAGGGGCAATGGCCCCAAGATAACAACAACCACCACCTACCTCACTGTGTCCCACAATGGCTCATTCTTAACAAAGACAACCATATTAACCAGTTCCTCATCTTTCTTCCATTGCAGTCTTCGCTTATTACGAAGGCCGGCTCCTACTCCACCAGCTCCATCACGAACATCTGCATTGGCAGGAGAGGCGCCACCCTCTTCAGCATTGGGGCTGGTGATGATCTCATCATCCTCGAAATCACCAGGGTTGGTGCCAGGAAGGTCCATTAGTCTGAGACATGAAACCGTAAGATACCTCCTCCTCCTTGTCATTAGCCCACCTCATGATATCGGCTTCGTCATCATCATCATCATCCTCCTCCATATTAGTAGGGGCAGCTCCAAAGGAAGTATCTTCATCCTCCCCTTCAGGCAGCATGGTGGTCAAATCCTTTAAATGCTGCTCCCCACTGTCATCATCCTCTTCTTGATCATCACCAGGGCTCATGAGATCCATCAGACCCTCTAGGTCGTCCGTGGAGCCTCTCCTCGATGTGGTGCCACTAGGGGTGCCACCACCACCTGCAGCATCAGCATTATCATCGTGTTCGAGACTACACCACACCAGCAACTCACCAATATCCTTCTTGGCTTCTGAGGGAGTCTTATCCCCCTCCGCAGAGGCCGGTGGTGGTGAGAAGTGCGGAGACCCTATAGGGGACCCTCTGACATCTGATGTTGATCGAGGGGAAATATTGTTGGCGTTGTCCGTGGCAGCCTTCCCTATGGGGATGGTAAGAGGCTGTGGTGAGGGTCCCTGTGGTCGGCCGGGAGGAGGAGGAGGGCTTGAGGATGACCTGATGAACTTACAACACACAGTATGACGAAATGGAAGGGTTACTTCCAGGCAGCAACAGGGACTGCTGCTGTTGTTGTTGTTGGAGGTGCTGGAGGGGAGGGTGACTTGGCTGCAACTACTGGCATAGCCTGCTGCCTTCCCATGCTAGGTAATGGGACTAGTGGAGGTGGAGGAGGAGGAGGAGCGCTGGATTTAGATGCCACCACAGGAGTTGTCACACTGTGAGGATGATGGTGCTGCTGCTGCTCCAGCGGGGGTGCAGTAGACTTGGCCGCAATGACAGGTTTAAAGGTTGCATCCGAAGCTGGCGGGGGTGGATGAGGAGGGGCGTGGTGGTGGTCGGGATGGTCTGATGAGGGCGGCGGGCGTCTCGAAGGGGATATGCCACTCGAACAGGCAATCTTCTTCCATTTCTCGATCAATCGTCTACCATTAGTAACCACCATCTCCGACTTCCCACTGAATGCCTTCACGCTTGCCGTAACAACCTAACAAGAGTGAGTAACAGCAGGACCACCACCATCGTCGACTGCAGCTGCTCTTTACCTTGCCGATGCCGGTCGCCCTTAGGAGATCTACAGTCATCACCACACGGTCGAGGCATCCAAGATAGACGAGCATTGGCCCAACTTCAGGGTCCTTATCTTTATTCACATCCTTCATCCAGTTACCAATGAGCTCCAGGCCTTTATGGGATACAAAACTGAAGGAAGTATGGTATAAATGTGGCATCTTCTTCTTCTTACTTGGCAATAGCATCTTCTCTTAGTTGAGGTGATGTACCCATAAACACCCCTCTCAATGCCTTCTGCTTATCCGATACTGTCAAACACTCCGACTTCATCGACTTCACAAACTTCCTAGTAACCTACATAACCCACATCACTCCCCTGCCGCCATCATCACCTACCTGTGAAGCATCTGTAACTTTAAATCCTGCTGATGGTGCTTTTTTCTTAACCTTCACCACCTTAGCTCCATCAAGCTCCTTTCCATCCCGTCGACCTCCACCTCGTTTGTGATGATGGTGCTCATCTCCCTCCTCCTCCTCCTCCTGCTGCTGTTGCTCCTCTTCCTCCGGTAAAGTGTGGTCAATAAGTGCTATAGAATGCCTTCCCCTCCTATGGGTCTCTGCTGTCACTGAGCTTGTAGCCGTTACACTACTGGCTTCATCATCGCTTTTAACCTTCCGTCTTTTCCTCGCCCCACTGTCAGACCCAGTCGCCGAGCTAGACGTAGTCGCCTTGGTTGTGGGCCTCTTCCGTGTTGCAGGCCTATGATGATGCGTTCTGAGCACACCACGCTCCTTATCTCTCTGCTCCCAATACCCATCGACTGCCTCCCCCGTAAGCTCAATATGCTTGTCCAACAAGTCATCAACTACCTCCTCCGATATTGCCTCATTAACCTCACCATTACCCCTCTCTGCGGTGGCGGCCCAGGCATCATATGCTTCCATCATACCCACACAGGCATCCTGGGGCAGCAGCCGCAACAATGGCTGCTGCTGCCCTCCTCCGCCTTGCACTGCCGATCTCCGTTGGCTGCTTGATGAGCTACTGGATGACGCTGATGAGGCTGTCGGCAATGGTGCCGCTGCCGATAGGAACTTCACCGCCTCCAATATCCCCCCACATCGCATCGTCTTCTGCTGCTGTCCCTCCGTTTCCTTGCCTTGCTCTGGTTGCCGCGCTGGTGGTGGTGGTGGTGCAGATTCTACCTCCTCACTCGCCGCCCAAGATGTCGGCGGGGATGGCGGCGTCGCTGTTGTCGCCATACTGCAAAACCGCTCACTAAGTTAAGATGGGTTGTTACGCTGGTAATCGTCTTATTGTTATTGGCCTTAACCCACACAACACTATCACGATTAAGCGGAAATGTGGTATTATTACTGTTACCCACTCACTCCCCACAGGGACTAGCGCAACAAAGCACTCCAACCGGCAACATATGGGAAACTATCATTTACATGCAGAAATAAAGGCCACAAAAGAGGATGATGATGGCACAGTCTTGAAAGGGGAATGAACCACTCGATAGACAAATCAACATTAGTAATAGGAAACTCAATCGAAACAACGTACGGCAGCCAAGGCGGTGGAAGATATGATGGCGACCACCTGAGGATACTCAAACACAAGAGAAGCTAAAGAGTCATAAAGGTAAGCAGTGCCACCTGAAGTGTGAGGGTGAAGAGGGAGCCAGTGGGAAGGATACCATCAATTTATATAGAATTGTGCCCTGATTTTAAAGGTTACTTCAGGATGTCCCTTCCGACATAACAACTATTGATGCCAGCATACAAGGGCCTACACAATCGTTATATATGCCTGAGGAGGTGCTCACGAAGGAGTGAGCCTTTCCGCCAGAAAGGTCTGGCAGTTGGATGCCGGATCGGCAGAAAGTTTCTGGAGCACTATAAAGCCCCCCACATGTGCTGGATTCACCCCCTGTTCATGAAATCAATTCTGGGATTCAGAATCGATTCTAGCATCGCAATTTACGTGTAAAAATCAGTTCTGTAATCGATTCTGAATCCCATAAATGGTCAAATGGACAGGGGCAGAATTTCAAAATCGGTTCAATGATCCCTCAATCAACGGGGCTACGAAAAACGAGCGTCATTAGCGCGCGCCCTGGTAATCGATTTATTTGTAGACAGCGCGACATAGGCTAGTAGACGGATGGCCTACTCTTTCGCCTCTGGGCGGCTGTAGGAGTGTTTATTCGATCCTAATAGTTCATATTCCTCTTACTTTCATGACCGTTGCTATATCTACCAAATGTGAGCTCTGTGGAGCGGAGACGGCTAAGTAATAGACGGGAGGGGCTAGCGTGGAGTGCCGGACACTTATAGGTCATATGTTTGCAAACCTTGTGGGAAGACAGTATGCAGCGATTGTCTAGCCAGTGGAAGGTTCATTGGGACTAAGAAATGCAGAAGGTAAGGTCAATCCGACCTAAAGATTCCCCCACGTTGCCGTTAGTTGTACTGGTGATTCATCCTCCCCCACAAGGACACCTAGCCCCAAGATGGAGAAGACAGATTCAGGCTCGGATAAAAATAAAAAGGGAATTGGTGCGCCTTTCTCGAAAATAACCGGGGCAGCTAAAGGTATCTTTAAATTCTTCACAGTGCGGAACCTTGGCACCTTTTCAGCTGTCGGGCATGCTGGTAAAACCGCTGTTAAGGGCACCGCTGGAGCAGTTGGTTCCGTAGCAACCGGTGCAGTTGGTGCCGGCACCCACGCTGTCGGAGGGGCTGCCCACATGGCTGGAGCTGGACTAGGCAAGGTCGGGCAATTCGCCAAATTTGGTGGGACCTTTGATGCCGGTAGTGGTGGAGGCATGTTGGATATGAGCGATGCTACATGTAATAAGGATAATGTCATGGAGTGTTTGAATGTCTCTATTATTAGTGAAGTTCGGCTGGGAACTGTATGCATTATTAAATGTTACTCTTATAGAGGCATCTGGTCTGAAGGCAGCTGATACTAACATAATAGGCAAGGCTACAGGATCTGATCCTTACTGTGTGGTTACTCTTTTGAGCGATAAAGTAATATATACCACATTTCCGCTGTGAATTGACCGAATAGACCTCTCGCCGCACCCCAACATGTAAGAAGACTCTGTCCCCAGTATGGAACCACGAGTGCACGACTATAGTAGTAAACGTGCCATGCCAAAAGATGAAGGTCCAAGTGTAATAGAGGAGAGGTGTGCAAGCCGACCTTGAATGTATCTTTATCAGATGGGACTGGGATGCCACATCTGATGATGATCTCATCGGTGAAGCTGTTATAGACCTAACACATCTTGCCCCGGGTCATAGGACCGATGGGTGGGTACCCCTTACGCACGAGGGTAGTATTAACCACGTCGCTCCGTCTCAGTTCCCTTATTTTAGGTGAACCAGCAGGTGCTGTGCATCTGGCCATGGAAATAATGTTCACACCATGGTCAGAAAAGATAGCATTCGTTCAAGAGGAGATGGTACCAAGACCGAAACCCAAACCCAAGTTTGATATTAATGCTCTTTACGGGCCAGGAATGTAGTGATTATATTATAATGTAATATTATAGTCTTTTAGGTGGCTGGCCGACGTTCTATGGTTTGGATGGCTCGAGCCTATTGTAATGAATCAGCTACTCCCTATCCTTATGTGGCAGAATTGGTTCAAGTCCTTCGGTGCCCTTATTGGCTATGTGATAGCCAGGTAAGGTCGTTGAGGTCTGGCTCAGTGTAAGTACTTGGCCGCGTTTAGTTACTATGCCGCCTACTGGCCTGCATTTGCCTGTTGGATAACCGCTGCCTTTATGGTACGCAATAAGACCCTTAAAGGGTAAGTGTCGGTATGGTAGTGGATGATGTTGTCATCATCATTGTCATCAGCTATGAGAGGTTTATGGCTAATAAGTCGATGACCAGCGGTTTCGATAAGACAGGGAAGTTAGTGCTGTTGGAGGTGGAGGAAAATGATAATGATAGTAATAATAATAATACCTAAGGGAAATATCGTTTCCAGTGGTATAGTACGTAGTCCGCTACTGCAATAGTGGGCAGTTCGCCCACAAGCTAGATAATCCTATTAGGACTCTCTCATGGTTCACTTGTCTGGTTTGAGTATCTGCTTATAATACGTATCTTGCAGTCTAGGCATACTCCTCCTTCGCAGATGATGTGGATCAACAAGAGTTTGGTGGCCTTATTAAGACCTTCACGAGAATGTCACCTGGTTGGGTTAAGGAGATGGCAGCGGGTTTCCAGCCTACAGTCAAGAACATCGTTGAAGGTGTGGCTCTGGCTCGGAACATCATCCTCTGGAAGTAATAGTAGCTTTAATTCGTTAAGGCATGTAGAATTTATGCAGGCATGAGTTATCCAAGAAGGTCTTCTATGGTTTGCTTGCCGCTGGTGTAGTGCTGTGTTTCCTACCGTTCTGGATACTGGTTATGCCTGCTGGCGCAGGAGTGCTACTGGCCAACTCGCCATTGAAGGGCCTTTTCATTGGCCTTGCTAAATACACTGCCAGGTAGTAGCGACAGACAACCGTACTATATTGTTATCACCAAGCATTTCAGGCCTAAGCCAACAGGTGACATTGGGCTACTGGACGCTATGGAGGAGCATCATCACAGTAGCGATTATAAGACGTTAGTGATTCAGAAGCAACGTACAAGGACCAAGGACACTACCACCTCCGAGACTACCACTCCAGCTACTAGGGTGTCAGCTCCTATGTAACGTCATTTCCTACTATAAATAACAAGAAGAATTTGTAAAGAGTATTAACCTTTCCTGTTATCCTTTTTATTTCATTCATACTTTGGAGGCGTGTTGAGTGGTTAATACCAGACACTAGTGAACACAGGCATGCTTCGCTCTTAACATGCACCTACAAGCACTCCACTTGCAGCAGCAGCGGCAAGGGCGGGGGGAGGGGGCCTCCTTGCGTAGAGTGGTCCTGGCCGGGATCATCATACTGTATAATGTTACGGGCCAACAGACTGCAGCGAATCAGCTTTATAGTGCGGATGTAGATGGACTTGCTTTTTATTGATACTGTCTTGGTAGGGCTGATTAACGGTGGTCCGGTGCATGACTTCTGGGAAATCCATGAAGTTAAGATGTACCTGGATAGGGACTGTGCGGATGATAAGTTAGTTCAACTATCTGACATAACAGAGAGCTCCCATTCGACTGAATATACAGGTGAATGATAATAATAAATATAATAATAGGAGTACTTCAGTTAACACCGCAGTGAGAGCATTCGATTCTATCCTTACCACAGCATGGTCAGCGGACTGCCGTCTGGCTACAGGAGGCTGCGCCATAGGTACACCGTTGGTGTCGATGCGCTCATCTACTAGTGTTTCAGGAACCCAATGGATAGGCGCATCAATTGCCAACGATCCGGCTTGGAATACGTCAGCTCCCTCCTTGGTTTAGTGTCTAGTATATCGATTGGTTTCAGGTATATTCTTACAGCGAGTCAGTCGCCGAATCCTCAAATAGTACCGATACCAAGTATAAAGTGTATGAAGATATACCAGTCGCCTATATGGTCCAGGCGAACGTAGCAGCAGTAATAGATAGTCGTACAAGATGGATGATGTGTTTAGGCAAATGATTGAAGTCGAAAAGTGGACAGGACATGCGTACATGCCCGAGTTCAGATTGGATGCGCTCTCGGGAGGGGTATGGCAGCAGAGGCCTGCGCCACCTAGGACACTCTGGAGGCTCACCAACGCTGACGATGTCGGAAGCATCTCATGACATGGTGATGCAGTTGTATTGCCTGCTTGTTTTCAGCTCGAAGACCGATGGACCGTTGCTGAGGTGCACTTCTATTCTGACTTTATCTGTGACGAGAGGTTCGAACTAACTGACATTAACACCGTCATCGCATCGCCAGCAGAGATGACGTGGACTTCAGGAGACCCTCTACTGGCAGCTAGTAGGCTGATTGCTGCTGCCCAATGGCTCCAGGTGCAGTGTTTGATTAGATACTGTGGATTATAACACGGACACAGCGTGGATGGCATCATGCTCATCGACCCAGCCAACAGGCTGCCCGGCCGAGTCGGCATGGATCGGTCAGGAATTTAGTGAGAGCCGTCGTGGTGTGTTGTTATTACTGTATCAGCTTTGGTGGTGTGTTAGATAGTCCGGTAAATGATATAAGATGCGTTATGGTATGGCAATCTGATGGATATAGAGCAACAAGTTCACCCTCAACAGCAGCACAAAGCATGTATTAACAACAACAACAACAACAACGACAACAACAATCGGCAAGGTTCCATTCTACTACCCTCCTTCGAATCCTTTTGCACTCGTAGAAATAATTGTCTGCTTTCAAGAAGAAGACTACCTGCGATGGTAATCACCTTAGGTTGCTACAGCGATGGAGTGGCTATACGTGGGAAACCACCCTTACTATATCAAATCCGACCTTTCAAGGTGGTCAGTGGGAACATAATAAACCACAAACGGGGTGAGGCGGGCTCAACGATGGCTAGTTCATGGCTAGAGGTGTCAGATACTTGTGGGGTATACGAAATTTTGCAAGTGTTGAGGATAAATGGGAAGTGTCAGAATTGAGATTCTACTCTGAACAAGATTGCTCCGGCGGCGATGCACTTGACGGCGAGCCAACTGCAACAGCAAGCATGTAAGTATTGTTATGGACAAGAGCGTGGATGGTTTGGTCATCATCAGAGGGGAGGCTGCATTGGCATTCGACCAGGATGAGTTCACGGCTTGGGTGGCCGATTGCAGCGATGAAGCTAATCCAAATAGAGGATGCCATTCGGGTCAGGCCACACTAGCCCTGCTCTTTACTGCACCAAAAGAGGTCATATCTCATTGTATGTGTGTTGGAGCAAGGGCACATCCTATTGTTCTAGGTCGCCTGCTTCAAGCTTATACAGTCACCAGACCCTTCAAGACAGGCATCCTCTGTGGAAATTGTGAAGTGGATCGGGCTAGGATGGGAAGTTGCAGATTTTCAAGATGCCATCGGAGGGAGTATTCAATGGTTAAGGATATGATGGCTAGTTATATTGTGTCTATTCAGGTACCTGGAACCAGCGTCCAGCATTGGCTGCTTCAATGTGGAGGATGATCCATAGCGAGGAGCAATGGGCCAGACCAAAGACGACATGGAATGTGATAACAACGTGCCCCATCGCACCCTTGTTTGTAGTGCGAATGCAGGTCCAAGAGCTCAGCCTGTACTCTGACACTATGTGCTCTGCAGCCAGTGTTGACCCGGTGGAGGAGGACTGGCAAGACCCTCCTAGATACATTACAAGTGGGGACGCATCACAGCACCAAAGAAGCCGCCTGGCATTTGATGGGGACGTGTTCTCGGGCTGGAAGGCCGTACATTCGTATGCTGACGCTGGTGCGGCTTGGATTGGTGTGCAGAGGTTGGGGGAGTTTGATGTGAAGTGTGTAAAGATATATCAAAGCCGTCTGGTGGAGGAGCAGGCCACTGTGGCATGGATCCAGCGGTGGTCTGGATCGGAATGGGAAAGCTGGATAACATTGAAGTAGGGAACACTTACCATGGCCATGATGCTGGTGCTTCTTGCAGTGAGATAGGTGGTGGAGCATGGGACAGAAGACCTGCCTTGGCAGCCACATTGTGGAGGATATCCGGTATTGCCTTCCCAGACGAGGTTGGGGTATATGGTGTAAGTAGGTCAACTTAGAGAGCATGCCGCTGGTGAGGCCCCCAATGAATGGGAGATAGAGGAGTTTATCATGCACACCGATAGCGATTGTAAACCATCTGCTAGCAGCAGCAGCATCATCGATACATAGGGAAGGTGTTGCTATCAGGTACCGAGGCTATTACAGTGAGAGGTGGTATAACACCATTAGCAAGCTCATCGGGCATCGATGGTGCCGAGGTGGACGAGGAGGAGAGGGCGACATATCTTGGTAAAATATTGCTGTCAGGTTGCCGGCCCCGCCCGAGCATTTGATGGGGATATCAAGACCGGATGGATTGGACAAGGAAAACCAGTTATGACCGAAAGTGTGGATGGTAGCGGAAGCCTCCAGCAGCAGCTCCGCGCTTGGGTAGGACTGGATGTAGGCATCGATGCCCCTCATGAGGTGAGGAGCCCAGTATATGGTTGAGTGATGATGATGTTGATGTTGGTGGTGATGACAGGTTCGATGTATTAGGATATTCCAGGCCAAGGAGGTTAATCGTCAAGCTACTAGTATTACACTTGAATGGTGGAATAGGAACACTACTGAGGGCCCTACCTCTCATATTGTCAACGACTTTGCGGTCTGGACCATTACGGGCAGACTAACTGAGGTAGGCAGACAACAATGACGATAATCGTAAATATCATTGTGATGATGATGATTATCAGGTCGGCGGTGGGACATGGTCACGGTACCCCGCTGCACTGGGAACTCAATGGCGGATAGTCCTCAGTGATTATGTCAGGGATGGTTGGAGAATTGCCGAGCTTGAAATGTATTCTGATACAGCATGTCATCCAGATAACTTCCTTGAGGGTGGTGAGGTGAGGATAGCAGAGGACAACTACGCCGCCTGGATTATGATTGATGCCTTATTTCAGCCGATGGCATCAACTGGGGTGAACTCCCCAAGTAGAGCTTCGGATAATGATACCACTACTCTGTGGCATGCCGACTGTGCCCCGTGTGTTGGCGTGGAGGCGTGGACGGGCTTTGACTTTGGCGCCTCGAGGCCGAGCACAGTGAAGTAAGGAATAAAGAGTAATGAGGCCAATATTAATCATTTCTACTAGGTGTGTTCGGTTGAAGCAGTCTGGTGTGGCTACACAGATGGCACGCTCAGTCGACCTTCAAATGTGGACGGGCGAGGCCTGGGAGACCACCATGGCGTACGCAGCATTGGCGTTCCGCTACTAATGTACCGAGCATTGCCTTCATTCAGTCTTAAAGGCCTCGGTGGTGGAGGATGGCAAAAAAGACCGTCCCTTTTTAATTCTATGTGGCGTGTCTCGTATCTTGGCGAGGGTCAGTACGGCCAATGTCCCAGTATTGTGCGGGTCCGACAGCGAGCATGGGGAGTAGGCCGACTACACTTTTATTCTGATGATGATTGTAAGCCCCCACAGAGAGAGGGTCGTGGGTTCGAATCCCAGCGATGCCATTTCAGGCACTAATGAGGTAACAGGTTTCGGTGAGCCCATATCCTCGACTGTTCTCCCTCCCGCCTATGCCCTGGATGACCCTTACATGTACCCTCACGCCTCCTATTACCGGCTTCTCGACAGCTCAATAGGTACGGACCAGAATCAGCTTTCAGCGACGACACCGGCACTGAATGGGCAGCATTCTGCGCGGTGAGGCGGCGCCCCTTGCTTGGACTATTCCTTCCATATTATGTCATTGGTTTCTTAGGTGTCTAAGGCGGGTGTTGCTGCCATGTGTCGACCAGGAGAGGAGTGGGTTGGTATGGATTTCTCTGGTACACCAGCTATCAGAAAGGGAAGGTAGGGACATATGTTGTCCTTCTGTTACTGCTGTCATGCCCCTTGAAGTTGCCGAGAGATCACCGACGATTGCTTTGCTTAGGTCAAGTCAAGTGGATGTCAGATGCATCTCAATGAGGCACGCAGGGAGGGACACTGCCCATTGCTGCGATAAAGCTGATGAAGTAAGTAGCAGCAGCAGCAGTTCGTAATTATAGGGCCGTATTATGTTGCTAGATACGACTGGAGCGATGGGACGGTGAAGCATGGCAGCCAGCAGTATGGGACCATACAGCAGGCTCATCGATACCAAACGTAACGTCAAATGTTGAAGGAAGAGGATCTCCTGCCTCTGGTACGTGCCTAAGTCTGGGCTACCTACTTTATCACTCTCTCAGGTGTGACATCTCGTGGAGCAGTCATGCCGATCACTGCCGTCTTTGCTGGTCTTATCAACGACTGCATTTCTGGTACGATGAAACGAAACAGAAGGAGCAGTGACGAGTGTGCTATACCGCTTTCTGGTGCTGTCAACCTCCTGGGTGACGCAGCCTGCTCGAAGCATGATGCTTGCGCCACGGCAGGCTTTACAGGAGAATGCTGCCCGTTGGAAGAAGAGTATATATCAACCTTTGGCGTATCTTACTAGCGTCAACCTCAGATACTCGCGATGTTGTTGCTCTTTTCTGAAGGCTCAGTCAGTGTTTGATGATGAAGTGACCGGAGAGGGCATCTCTCTCGAGTTGGTGGCCATATGGGTCAGCAACATCACCCCGTGGATATGTCTGCTAATACTTGCAGTCATGTAAAGGCTCCCCACATCCTCCTCCGCTTATACACTATTTGGACCGCTTTAAGGTATGCTCTCGATCGTACCACCGGCCCCGATCCTATAAAGCATCCGAGACTGATCAGTTATGTTTCACGCGCTCGAGGATTTGTTAAGAAGAATACTTCCGTAAGAACACCCTCATTATAATAATCTATCATCACCATCTGCTCCCTCCTCAGGTCCCTATGAGGTTGTTCCGTCTGCTCATAAATCCAGCAGGGACTACGCTCCGTCGAACTCTTCGCGTCATAGGCCTTATTCTCATAGGCTTCTTTGGTGGTGGGATAGCCATATGGTGATGATCACGGCATTCTATACTACTAGCCCTTTCACTTATCCACCTTTCCAGGCTCCTCCTAGCCCTAATGTTTGGTGAGCTAATCATGGCCCTTCTGATGCTGCTTGCCCTCATTATACGGTAAGTGTGCTCTTATGATGGTCTTGTGCTAGACCTGTCGATTCTCAGAGCATCGGTATCACCGTTTGATCCGGATAAACCTACAGAGATGCGGCACAGATTATTGGTCATTGGCATTCCTATCAAAACTGATGCAGATCTTCCCGGTTTGGGAGAGGTCGTTGCCTCTGCCATTGATACCATCCTCCGGGCGGTCTCCACCTTCATTAAGTTCTTCTTCGACTTCCTATTGGTCCTGCAGAACCCTCCTAGCCCCACCGCCGCCACCTCCGCCTGGTCAGGTCCGAGCATCCCTAGGCTCTCTCAACTTCGACGTCTCCATCCGTATTGAAGCCCTTGTTGTTGAAATACCAGATGTATTCTCTGGCATCAGAGAGCTGGCTGAAGTGGCCTGGCGTTGGGTCCAAGCAGCCACCGAGGTCTTCTCTCAAGTATCCCTACTCGCCTACTCACCATCCTACCTGCCAATGTTGTTCATCTTTGTAGTTCCTGACTATGGCGGTGGGTGTGCCCCGTTGTGAGGGGCCTGCAGTACTCTTCGCGGCCGTATGCCTCTCGATTGTAAGGTACTCACTACAACCCTCTCGTAGCACCTTACTGTATTAGGTCAGTATTGTTCTCATTCGATGGATCAACTATGACTTCTTTGGTTTGTATGTTGCGGCGAAGTACTCAGTAAAGCCAACTCGTCCAAGATGCCAGAAGCTACTCATGCTGGGTGCTCAGCCCCCTGCCTCATTATCACTATATCTGTGTTATTACCCTAGGCATATTGAGCGGGTGCCGTGCCGCTGTGTTCGCCGCCGCACAGTGTATGATGCTGCTATTCTACCGTTCCCTCATCATCACAGATCCATTTAGTGCCAAGAACTGGATGTGTCCGTGGGATGACTCTCTCACTGTGTACGATTTCATACCACACTTCTTATAAATCTTCAACATAGGTTCCTTGGTCGTGGTATGATTATAGTTATAGCTGGCGGCTCCTTAATAATCTTCTTCCTCTGTGCTAATGGTCACTTCATGGGTCAAGATTATGTCGTAAGCATCCACGCCTGGCCCCCCGCCGCCCTCCTTGAATCTGTGTTAGGTCGCGCCTCTAGCCGACTGGATCAAACTTGATATTCAGGAGCTGGATCCGGACGGGCCTGAGTCTGTAGGGCAGACTCAGCTTTCCATTGCTCTTCCCTTCACCTCCTATTGATAGGTTATCCGTTGGGATGTAGCTCTATCAATGCTGCCTACATCGTTTGGGCTATGGTATGACAATTGGAACGTGAAGGCATATCTAATCAAAGAACGAGCTCATTTATACTCTAAGAAATTGAGGGATCCTCAACCATGTACGAACTCATCCATCAACATTGCCGCCGCCGCCGGCACTTATTAGTGATATAATCAGGTCAAAGCTGTGGTGAGATACACACGCCGTATGATGAGCTGATAAGGGAGACTGGCCGTATGGTCAGCTTGTGCTGGCAGCTGCTACCTTTGGGTATCCTCATTGGCAAGGCTGCTGAGTATGGCACTTAGGTGGAGAGAATGAACAATTGCTGTTGTTGTTGGTGATTAGATACCTCAATAACCCACCATTATATTACAAGGGCACTGCATTACCCTGCCTAATGGGAAGGCAGCCTCCCCCACCTCCACAAGAGGGTTTAGATCCTAATGCCAGCACCAAAGATAAGATATATTATAACTTTACACTCTTCACTAAATGGTTCATGAGAAGGGGCGTATGACACCATGCCATCTAGTCATAATCATAATAATCCCTCCCCTTCAGATAATATATGTTAAACGCTTGTTTGCTATACTTTTATTATTCTTGGTTGTACTGCTCCCATTCATCATAACTAAGGACAACCTCAGCACCTTGGCCAATCCAATGTTCCTTATCGCTATGCTCCTTGGACTGGGCAAAGCCTTGTTTGATGCCTTAATACCGGTAGTAGTAGCAGCAGCAGCTGCCCTGCTGTGCCACTGCACGTTGGTAGATACTCCTACTAGCATTGGTAGCTGGGGTGCTGGCCTACGCAGCTAAGCAGCAACGAGTCAAAGATGAGGTGAGATCGAAGGCGGCTTTCATCCTCTCGATCATCGTCACCTGTGGTCAGAAGGAGGCATGTTCGTCGGCGTTGGCCGCTACTATGGCTGCCGAAACCGTTAAAAGGCGTGAAGCCTCCTATAAACCAGAGGCGGATCTTAAGCCACACTTCGGGTTAGCAGCAGAAGCAGCAACAGCGTCATCCTTATACCTTCATTAACACTGTCATGAGCAGATACTGTATGCTTGCCTCACAGATAGCTTGTGGCATCGGGTTAGCTTCTAAAGAAGGAGGATTCACCACCGAAGGGGAAAGTCTCCTAATAGGGCTTGGAATTTGCACATTCCTCGGCCTCACTCTCAATCGCGCCATCCTATTGGTGAGTTGTTGTTGGATGCCACCATCCCTTCAACACATATCATCATCCACAGCTCCGGCATCAATCAACGCCGGCCTTCCTTGGGTATCAGTTGGTGTTCAGTATTGGTATCTGTATAGCTTTATTGGTAAGTGAGTGGTGTAATGTTTAACCCCTCACACTTCCTCCATAGATCTTCCTCGCCAAGGGACCCGGCTTCATTGTTGCATTCATCAGCTCTGTGGTGATGATATCTCTCAACCTCATTGCCTTTAGGATATACGACAGTACGCGTCCTTTACCATTCTCCTTTGTTTCATCATGAGCCTTATAAACAGGTTCACCAAAGGAGAGTCTCTTAGTGTTGGTATCAGGCATAATCAACAGACATATTCTTTGCAGCCTTCTCGGTACTACTACTCCTACTCTCAGATTTTCATCACTACTTTCGATGTTCAGGCGTCAATATGGGTTTTGTATTTGGTAGCACTATTATATCCAATATTGGTGGTTTTATCACTACTTGGATTTGCCACACAGTAAGTGCTAACCTCTTCAGTTGGTATCATCGTTGCCTCCACAGGCCCTCTCAATAACGCTAGGGATATCGTTTATCATGTCCATCCTGGCCCTCATCAAGAACCCGGCTCTACTCTGGTCTGGTAAGCAGCAGCAGTATCCACCTCAACGATTTTCAACAAAGCATAGAAGTATTCTCCGTCAGCCATCGCTGGATTGACAGCGTCCTCGGTTACTGTCGTAAGCTTTGGCCCGCTGATAGGCCTTGTGGTCGGCACGGTAGTCTTCACTATTATAGGAGCGTAAGATAGCTGCTGCTTATCCTTTAAAGTTTAGCTCGGCTGTGGTTTTAGGATTATTGAGGGTCGTCAGCTGAAGAAAGCGTTGGCCGATGCTAAATACGAAGCCGAGTCTGAGGCAGGGAGTGCAGTGAGCACAGCACCTCTACCGATGAGCGACTTCAAACGCAAAACTCTTCATGACTTATCGGTCATTGATATCACTACCGTAGCAACCATGATGCGGGTTGATATTTTTGATAAGTGATCAGGATGAACCTAAGAAGACCCCTAAGAAGGGTCTCAAAGCTTTGCCCGGCCCCACTGTGCTCGATAGTCCCAGTAATAGGAGCAGTAGTATAATAACGGCTTAAATGCACTATTATTAAGGAACTGTCGAAGTACATAGAGAGGCTGCTAGAGTTGTGGTTTTGTCAAAAATAGTGAACAACAGGGAGGGAGGAGAGTCCTTGCCGAAGTAGTAATTGGTGAAGGGATACGTGCTTCCAGAGTACTGCCTCAGTGTTGTACCTGGATCACCAATGATGGCTATAGAGGATAACAACAGCATGCCATCACCGAAGGTTGTGGAAAGCAACGTTGATAATGAAGATGAAGACGGTGCTGCTGCTGCTGATGTCACTGTTGGAGCATCGTCACCTCATCAATCGGGTGGTGGCCCTGTGAAGATGTCTCTGCGGGACAAGGCGCAGCATGCCAGACGTAGGCAGATAGCCAGAATGTGCCCAATACTTTGGTATTTCAGAGGCGAAACAAAAGAAGAACGAATTAGCGTCGAAAGTTTCGGCCATCTCCTCGGATGATAGGTGTGTCGTCACTAACTGAGCCTCATCACCAATGACGATTTCAGCGACTCATCATCGAGCGATATCATGGAGCAGAATAACGAAGCATCCAACGACGATGACGACAACACCTCGGACGATGATTCCGACCATCTTCCACTTCCCACTCGAAAACCCCTTGGGGCATTATCAACCGGTCAGCATGAGAAGGGAGCGGTAGAGAGAGGAGCTAATGGCAGTGTTACAGTTGCTACACTCAGGCCCCGCCACTACCGCCCCCTCGGCCTCATCCTGATATGGAGAAGGGGAACCAAGAAAGTGGTGCGACTGGATCCAACTCAGCGACTAAGGAGGAGTAAGCTGTCTTATTGCCAGAGGTACCAAGGTTGCCGTCTCCACTTGCAGTCCTACTGCTGACGGAGGAGCCCAGGATTAGCCCCAACCCCACACCTACCGCAGGAAGATGAAGTGTTACTATTATTGTTACCAGTGCATGTTGCTCGATTGCTGCAAAATTAAACCAGCCGTGGATTATTGTGGTGAAGTGTTGAGTACTGTAGTTGGCTGTGTGCAAACCAAGCCCGCCTATATAAGCACTCAAGTCTAACTCACAATTAACAACAGCCACGATAACAACAGTAACATCGTCATGCAAAACATTCGTCATACAAGGTGGTTATGATCGGATTAAGCGGTGGCGTCCTGTTGCCTCCTTTCCTTCTGCCTCAAAATCATTCGCATGTCCTTCCAGTGAACTATCAATACAGCCTCGATACCCGGGTCTCCTGTCTTCGGTATTTGAACGAAGAAAGCATAACCACTTGACCCCTGTCCTTGAGTGAGTACGAATGCCTTAGTCCGATCTACCCAGTTCCCCACGATAGTGGTGATGGTGGCAGTAGACGTAGCCAAGGTCTTCGAGTGCTTTCCGACCGGCGGAAGTTGGAGAGTCCCTTCTATTACAGAACAATCAGCGATCTTATCGTCCTTATCAAAAAAGAAGTTCATGCTGAGTAGCGGAGAGTCGCTGACAAACTCGTACTTGTTCGTATCGCAGAAGGACGGAGGAGAAGTTGGATCAAGCCTTGAGAGGATCAGAGGGCCTATCTCCTTCCGCTCATAACGAGTGATTCTATCGGCAATCTCATCTAGGAGTGTGGTCTTGCCGAAAGTGTACCTGTACTCCTCAAGCCGTTTTTCTATCTTGATCGAACCAGAACCGAACTTAGTCAGAAGATCCTCAAACTCGCAGTCTTTGATGAGCTTCATCTCACGCTCTTTTAACGAGTATTGACCTCGACACATCTCTGAATCGATAGGGCCCTCGGGCTTTGACTGATGTAGCAGCAGGTGGTGGCTACGCGGACCTTCTATCATGCAAAGGCTCGTCTCTGGTTCAAAAGTGCTGCAGTAGAATGTCTCCCCCAGTATACTGCAAGAGACTTTTGATAGGATGTGGAGGGAATATAGGATACCAAAGCGAAGTGCAGACATAGTAAGCTTCATTGAAGAAGGTTAACAAACGCCTTTTGATCGAAAAAATAAATCAACTGGTTGATGAGCCGTCCTCAACGAGAGAGATGCTCATCGGCAGACAAACACGACACAACACCGAACGTCGTAATTACATACACACCTTTGCTTTGAACACTTGGCATATCCCACCTGCGTAGGTTGGAAATATCGAGGCTGAGGCGAGGTTACAAGCAGAGGCCAAGCCCACCTACATAGTAACTCAAGTCCAATACGAAATTAACAACAGCGATAACAACAACAACATCGTCATAAAAAACCCAACTATCCTCCACACACGGTTGTGATTGGATACAACAGCGGCACTCTCACTTGTAGGTTCTCAGGGCTGTTGCTTTCTTTTTCTCTGCCGTAATATTATCCCCATATTATTCCAGCGGACTATGAGGACAGCTTCCCTGGTAAGATCTATTTTCCCATTCGAGTTCTTTCCTTCAACAAAGAAAGCGTAACCGCTTCCACCTCGACTCTGCGTTAGGTTGAATGCTTTAATACGTTCGTCATACTTCCCCACGATAGCGCTGGTTGAAGGGGGCATAAACATTGTGCGCTCATCGTCGGTCGAAACATGCATACTTCCATCTATGACAGAACAATCAGCAAGCTCATTAACTCGTCTCGATCGGAAGTACATGATAAGCAGCGGATCGTCACTAACATACTCGTATTCGTTCAAATGACAATGCCATGGCGGAGGGGCGGGGTTTAGCTTCGTCAACAGCACAGAGCCGAACTCCTCTCCTGGATGGTAAGTGGTGTCGTCAGAAAGCTCGTTCGGAAATAATGTTCTGTTAAATATGTAGTGATACTGTCCATGTTGTTTCACCAATTGAAGCGGGCCAGGACCGGTCTTTATCAAAAGTTTGCCGAAGATGCATGCATCGGTGAGCTCCGCTATACCATTGAAAACCGAGTACCTCAGGGGACACATCTTCGACTTCAGAGAAATGCCATTAACCTCCTTTGATGGCCAATGGAGTAATAAATACTGCTTGGGCAACACTGAACCGGGACGTGCACGCCTCATCCGCCTCAATCCACGCGGACCTTCTACCGTACAAAGAACCTCTTCTCTCTCGAGAGTGCTGCAATAGAAAGTTTCATCACTTATACTGCAAGATGCTTTCGAGAGATGGGAAAGCAAAAAAGTGGCGCCGAGGAGACGTACAGGCATTGAAGCTCACACGAAACTGATATATCCAAACCGATAGACGAGATAACCTGGAAGAGGACCGACGATAATCCTTTCCCGAGATGATGGTCAAAACACAACTTTTAGTGATGGCATTTCATAACAACATACAGGCGGTCGGACAGCGAGAGAGATACAGCGATGCACTGTGTAAGAGTTAATAATCTTCTTCGGTGATGTCTCAGTGCTGGTGTAGGTCATCTGACGTCCTAACACAAATTAGGCGAACATAGCAATTGTAAATCTTCGTATTGGGCATACATAAATTCCCAAGACTCATTGCTTATGGACTCGTCATGCTCAGTGCCACTCCCGCTAAGGAAAGATATAATAACGGAAGGAACGAAGGAAGGCGTTAGGTCACTATGTAAGTTACAAACCTACTTGCTCGCTGCAACGACATCTTCGACTGTTGGAGGAGACGCAAAATCATCACTTTGCAGTCTGAGCAAAATATATTAGCAGAGCCGTTGCAGAGGTCGAGCCTCCTTGTGCTTGCATCTCCCAGCCGTACTGTTCGCCAAATTTACTGAAGAGAACAAAATCCACTTCATTCCGAAATGAAACTTAGGGGCCTACCTGTCGGTCTGTCGTAAGACATTGAATCTCATATCGCGCTCCAGGATCACGACATATTCTTTCTCGAGTGGTGTTCCACTGACAGTATATAAATATGCCGCTCCTTCGGTAGAGCTTGAATGAGGATCAATAAATTCAAGGTGGTAATTAAGGCTCTGCGGGGACCAGGAGCCATGGAACTTCACTTCTCTGCTTGCTACGGCGTACTGATCTTGTTTCGCTCGACCTTCTGTGACGATCACTCTCCCACTCATTATGCGTGGTTTGGCCAATGCTTCAATATCCGGCTTATGGCTCACAAACCCTATGTTTTCATTCGTTGGAATAACGGCTTTCATCAGCTTAAGTATCATTCTTTTACCAGGGAGGGGTTCGAATGCGTAACTTTGCGAGTTGCTTAGTTTATTCAATGTGACTGTTCTACGGATATTCGTAAGCAAATCGAGCATCCACACATAGTAGTCGTTTAGTCTCGCGGTCGATGTCTCTTCGTCATGTTTTACCGAGCATGTGGCGCTGCGGAATCGAGACTTCTGTTCAGGTGCGAGAGAGGCAAAATCGTGCTCATCTCGGACTTTTGCTCTTCGCTGGTTCGTAACCGCCTTCTCCGTAGCGATGTTCAGTACGACCTCTGCCCGATGATATACGAGATGCGTGGCTTTCCAATGACCAAGTAGATCCGGTTCTTCGACAACACAGAAGGTCGGGTCTTTAATGAAAGAACTGCAATACAGCCGATATCTATGTGCTTCACCGTGATGACATAGAATTGTGATGCAGATAAGCGAGCGCAGGAGACGGGACATAATAACGAAATACTTGGGATCAATTGAGGGGTTCAAGAGATATAGATAGTCCACAACAAAACAACAAACATACAAATCAAATTGCTAGTAAGACTTGCCGCCCGAAGCAGCTATGAGGGACGTCGCTTGGGTGTACCTGAGGAGTAGAATGAATTCGGAGGGGGAGATAGGCAAAATGTCATACTTTCCAGGCCCAACATCAGCATTAGTAGCAGTGCTATTGATCAACGCTTCAGCTTTTTCTCGCCCCTTTTCTTTGCCAATAGTAAAGGAGGGTGACTTCAGAAGATTATTGAAGTCTTCTAAGTAACTGAGTTAGCTCCATTGAGAAGAAAGGATTCTGCTAAGGCATCCACAAGGGCATCGATTAATACAACGCGAAATGATTAATACTGCACTTGGAGTCGAGTGGTTTATCTTACCGTTTGTCTTCAACATTGTAGGCGTTGGCGCCTGGGGTTGGCCGCCACCAGTAACCCTTACAATTCATATGGTAATTGATTCGTCGATCACCCAGCGAATATGCTGGTGATGTCTTGCACTGGACCGGCAGATGCTTGTCACCGCCGAAGTAATGGCCAACACCAGGACCCTCGGCTGACGTGTCTTGTCCCATGGGATATCTGCCATCTTAGAATACATACATACTTGCCAGTAAAAGACGTACGCTTGGCAATGGTACAGAAGGGAATGTCGTCTGGATTGATGATAAAATCGCGGCAGTCGGGAGTTACCGAAACTATTCAGAAAGCATGTGTGGAGCCTCTCAAGTGTCCTAACCTAAATCGGGAAGCGACCTTATCGATCTGAGAATCTTCCAAGCCAATGGCCGTAGCCCGCTCGTATGCGCCAGGTCCAGGTATGTTGCATGCCTGTGACAGGGGTATCTTATACGCTATGCGATTTCATCAGCCTACGACACTATGCAGCGTTTCGACATATGATGCTCTTGAGTATGCTAAAGGATATGGTACCTGGATACTCTAAGTCAAGCTTCTCATTGAGGATTCACTTTGAACTTTCCAGTTCCGTGCCGCGGTGCACCAAAACTATAAGCCGGGGAGGCTCTCAGGTGAGATGGTCGTTGCTGCAGAGGTGCTATTTCGCTGAGACTTCTGCTTTTAGGAATCCCTGGCTCTGACGGTGAGGAGCTCCACAGGGCTGGATGTTCCAACGAACCTTTTCTCAAACTTGATCTTTTGCTCCGTGTTAGGCTTGATTCGCTACAACTCCTTTCGAGTTTTGCACTTCGGGACATCTTGTCGTGTAATAATGACAGTATTAACTTTCCTGAGCGGTGCTTCGTGCTGATCAGTACTGCTCTTCAAGTGAATCGACCCAACTATGTGACAAGGCAAAGCGACTTTATAGTTTAGAAAATATAATGAAGTCTAGAAGCATCATAATTGATATTAATAAGATTAAAAATGATACAGCCACGTGCATTTTGCTCATTCACCCTTCAGAAGACCAGTTCGGAGTGAACCTGTAACAATGAGCGAGACGTCCCAAGAATTCTCAGATTTGGTCATCACTTCTTAGTTGCCTCCGTGAAATCGCTAAGGTCTTGTTCGAAGCCTTTCCAATACTTTTCACGATTGCGTGCAGTTTTCTCTTGTAGCAATTGCAAAGCCTGACACAATTAAGCTCTAAGCAGCCCTCAACAGTATCCATCAGGGTACTTTATCGGTGCAGTTGGTAGTGTCAACATTGATATGAGTAAGTCCTGAATTGCCCATCATACGGAGAATGGGGCGTCTAAGACGGAAAATAGTATAAAAGCCTGCAAAGGGCCAATAATACAATATGTTCATTTTGCTCTTGTTGCCGTTATTGCCGGCGCAGCCCAAAGCTCCAAAGTCAATGTGAGTTATACTTTTCCACCTAACAGGTATGTCAGCGAACATATCAAGATGTTCTTGAGTGAATGCATCGGTGAAGGGCGAGGTCGGGGATTCTGGGAATCGTATGTATCTGCATGGCACATGAAAAGACGGGGCGATAACGACTGCACCTTAAGAAGTTCCTTGCTCCTCTTAAAGCGTATAGAAATGTTCGTATCGAAGCCTCATCGCCAAGGACCTGAGGACAAGAGACGCAGGTTCGAACCCGGCACTTGACACTTAATCTCTCACCTTCTCTGGTATAAAGACAGTATCTTCTTTCCCTTCCCCTCCGTCAACTGCCTTCTCTCCTATATAAAGCATAGTAATCTTCCCTTCATCATCTGCCATCAATCGATTCAGTGCTTCATCGACCTCAGGCGGATTGAGCGTCCTCCTTGTCTTGCTTGGCGGTGGCGGCTCGTATTCGGCAGCAGCATACCGAAGCCGAGGCGGAGGCTGCGATATCGACGCGAGCCCGGCGGAAGGCTGAGACTGATGAATAATCAATGAAGATATGTTATCGAATATTACATCAGTATGCATCGCTGCCTGCAGCGCATCAGCTCCTTTACCTTTGGGGCTCTTTAAGGAACCTCGACGACTTCTCGACCGGCTCTGCTAGATGACATGTAAGTGTCCAGGATGATGCTGTGATGGTACCTTCCTTCCTTCATTTCTTTGGGGATTCGCATAGAGCAACTCCTACAGATGAGAGGTCTATGATGATGGTCGTCGTGCCTTTGAGTCCTTACTCTTCGAGCCTGTGCCCAGTCATCAGGCTTATCACACGCCCCTTGATATAAATCCGAGCAGATGAAGGTGCTTTTACCCTCTATAGTAGGCATGTCATCGACATGAACCCTCCTCCATTTGCGACATCTATTACACTGAAAAACATCAATAATAGCTCTCATCTGTCCTTCACCAGGCCACCCACTACCCACCCTAAACCATCCAGCTTCCCCATTCTTCTTTGTCTTTGCCGTGGGCGCTTTATTAGGTTTATTCTCATTGACAGTGCCCTCCGTTGTTGTTAAGGTGTCGGCAGCCTTGCTATCAATACTGGACCTTCTCCGGCGCTTTCCTTTGGGAGAAGCAGCAGCAGCGCCCTCTATCGTCATTTCACTTTTCGTACTGCCTTCCGAGTTGTCCCCTTTATTTGGAGCAATACTGCCATTCGCAGTTCTTCCAGTATTCTCCGTATCTTTATTCCGTTTCTTTCTTCCAGGCTTCCCTTGGTCCCGAGTCCCGAGCTCCGCGTCACTTGCAGTTCGCTTCGTATTTTTCTTTGTAGCCTTCAAAGGTGCTTCAGGTTGCCCTCCGCTAGTGCCCTCCGAGCCCGCCGATAAAGTTAAAGTGAACTTCCCTTGCCATTCATCTGGCTCCGTACAACTAGTGTCCTCCAGCATGCCGCAGGTGAATCTGCAATCCACTCGGGAGAGTAGGGAAATTGTCAGGGAGTCGACGAGCCGTCTTTTGCCGCAGGAGTCGCATTTGATGAACCCCCCGGGAGACCGCTTTCCGGAGCCATCCGCATCCTTAGATTTAGGACAAGCTTTAATAGTCTGCTTGAGCCCGGCGTATCTTGCACGCATCGACATTGGTGCATCTTGGAAGATTCGCAGAGATGGTCTAGAGAGAACTATCAAGCCATGTAAGCTCTCATTGGGAATAACCACTTCATTGGCCATGCCAAGATACTGTAAAGCAACGTCAGTAGAGGACTCTTGCACACCTGGAAATCTGAGCAACAGCAGCAGCAGGGTGCGTCGGGAACGGAAGGTTGAGAACTATCCATCAAAGGGAGGGACCCTTCGATAGACCAACTAGGAAGGTGGTCAAGCACGGCATGAAAGGATAGGAAAGATTCCCGTGAAGGGAAAAGGAATGCAATGCACGTCCTCGCTGTTAACATTCGATGTCCGCCTATGGACTCGGCAGAACGCCACACCCGGTGGAGGCGGTTTTACGGAAAGGCTGGGCACACACAGGATGATTATACAGAAAAATGTGCTTTTTTAAACAACGCATTCAGCAGGCGAATATTTCAGCGACGCGGATGGCGCTCGAGAACTCTTAAGGATTTCCTAATCGTACGATATTTGTTATGGTGCAAACTAGAAACTTCCCTCAACTTGTAAAGTTACAAAAGAGAGGTCAGACCTGTCCGAAAATGAGCGGAACAAAAGAGAGCTCGATAAAGGTTATGAGAAAGCCCCCCAAGAGTTGGTGCAACAATTTTCACCTTGGGAAGTTACTCAAAATTTCAACTGGGACAGGCGGTAAAATATCAACTTACTCTATAAAGATGGTCTGGCATAACAAGCGAGATGACTCGGCCTTGCCAGCCGCAACAGCAGCAGCAGAGACTGTCTCATTGTATAATGTATATACATTCTCAAACTGAACCGGATGTAATGGGAGATGATAAGGGTTATTGAGACTCACTTGCTGAAGCGATGATATACCTTGTCCAAGTGATGTGAGAATTATTTCTTTGGCAGCTGTCCCCGTTTTGAGCATCAGTGAGGCCCAACCCTTGATCTGATGATAATAGGTTTAATAATGACCAATAAGAGGGCTTACAAGCCTTAGTAGGTCACTGTGCCGAATCTGTGCACCGTCGAGGTCTATAATAAGCTTAGGGCTCCAAAGCATCTCGGTGAGATATCTGAGCAGCAGCAAGTTCCGGTAGATAAGGTGAACCTGTATTACTCAAGATCATCTATATTGACGTTCAAGGGGTCAGAAGGTCGTATTCTAAACACCTCTTCAAGACCCTTTTCTTGCTTATTATCGGCAAGGGCGTCATCGGCGCCGGCAGCATGGTGGTCGCTTTTAAAGGGTGGTCCAGAGCCGTGGTCTCCCACTATAGGATGTATCTCAGAGTAAGGTGAGGTAACTAGATCAGGAGTAGAAAGAGAATATGACATACTTCATTAATAAATGCTGTAATGATAACGCGTCTTCGGCTATTTACAACGATTTCTTCAACAGGCCGATTCATATCGTCGCTGGTGAAATCAATAATTTCATCATGAGATCCCCTTTATGTCATCCTACGTACACAACCCTTAATCTAGCATAAGTCCCACAACCAAGGACAGATCTGTGAGCGAAGTAACGTATTTCAGGTTCATTCGCTCATACTAAGGAGCAAAGCATAAGATATACTTTATCAAGTGTGGAACGCTTTCCAGTTTTCCAGTTCTGCGCCGTCGCCGACGCCGGGCGATAAAATGCATGATAATTGCACTAACAGCGCATGTTAGAATATTCTCTCCGTTCCAGGTGAGGTGAACGTGACAGCGTAGAACCATGGTGAAAGGGGAACGATACACTATTATACGGCAACCTTTTTGGCTAATTACTTTGCTAATTGAATCATGGCCTACACTTATTCGATTCCCGCTCTCCCGTCTCGCTCTCATTCGAGCCTCCAATGGAACTATTATTTTCCGAAGTGATTTTTTAACCTTTACGCTTACATTGGCTCATCATAGTACTCTACATTGGTATGTTTAACAATTCAACAGGATTAAGAAGATTCTTGACAGCTCGTTTCTCAAATGCGTATTTTGGCTTTACTGAGGGTAAACTCTATCTTGGCACTTGTCTCTGGCTTCAGGGACGACTTTGCATGCCATGTTCCCGCCGCCGATGTCCTTCATGAGCCAAAACTGCTTTACCAGACTAAAAGTTGCCTTGATGATATCGATGCAAGACCGTTGGAAGTGTGTGTGTCAAGAACCTGTGTCATCCGCTTCAGTAGAAGAGTGTGAAATCCTTCTCATTAACATTTATGAGAATAATGTTATTTTCAGACAGGTCGTAGTGACGTAAAATACGACCAGACAAGTGTCAGGTCGTATTTTTATATGGTTTCATGAGGTAGCATTATGACCCCTTCCATAATGGCTCCCATCAATGAGATACTCATGTTTCGAGGTAAACCTAAATAACGTGAGATGACTTTATCATATTACCCAAAGGCTTAACATGACACCTATGATGGCTGTATGTTGATCCACCGGATCGTTATTACATAATTTATCAAATATGTACATACGCTACCTGTCTTGATAGTGAGATTCATATAAAGGCTTTCTTTCTTATTTAACGCGTTTTGTGTTCGACATTGTCTTGGGCCTCGGTGTATCACTCGTTTCGGCAGAAGATCACTTCTACGAACGATTTCACTTCGCCTCAGTTTCGGTCACTTCCTTCATGACCCTCACGCGTACTGTGGCTGGTTTG
Organism: Perkinsus chesapeaki; assembly: GCA_013115145.1. Taxonomy (NCBI): domain Eukaryota; phylum Perkinsozoa; order Perkinsida; family Perkinsidae; genus Perkinsus; species Perkinsus chesapeaki. The sequence goes on along the minus strand of JAAPAO010000271.1, from coordinate 695 downwards.
GTGTTCTCTTTGTATTGTAGTAGTGCCTCCTTTGAGGAAACACTATGGTGCCATATTATGAGCACTACTAGTCCTGTTTTATGTGCAGTTGCCCCGCCCCCGGGTGATGCGACTGATGCCCCAATTGATAGGCTACTATTGCATCGCCCCAAGGATCGTAGTACTACAAATTGCAAGGTCAGCCACATTGGTGGTTACAAGTACAAGGCTGAGAGTTCTAATTGTTTTTATTATACGAACCAAGCTAATAAAGATAATGAGTTCGTTTTCGATCATGAAAGGAACCTCATCGTCGATAGCATCACATATCCGACGGAACGCATCAAGGCCTTAGAAGACAATTGTGAACACTGGAAGAAGTTCACGAAAGCTGAGGCGAAGCAAGACAGAGTGACGTCCAGTAACAAACCGAAAATAACTGTGTTGAATCCGAAAGACGAGAGTGGGGTTTTGTGGGTGCAAGACAACGGTTATTGGGGACGGCTTGATCGCAGTTCTACGACTGAAATGGGTTATAAGACACTTGAGAGTAGTGGGAATGTGATCTTTGCTCCCGTCTATACTGAAGCACGTGAACCGAGAACTATCGGAATCGTTAAGACTAATGCTGTGCGGAATACAACTGGAGCATCACATGAATATGCATTCCTTCGCCGTGAAACAAACCGTGCCAAGGTTGATGAAGTTGTTAAAAG
>JAAPAO010000270.1:0-44574 GCA_013115145.1 Perkinsus chesapeaki | reverse complement strand
GTAATGTCCCTTATAAACCTATATAAGAATCCACAGATAATCATATTAATAACGCTCTATTTCAGTGCGTGCAGTAATGTCCCTTATAAACCTATATAAGAATCCACAGATAATCATATTAATAACGCTCTATTTCAGTGCGTGCAGTTGCCATTTTGCATTCATGTCTCTGTCTATGAAGGATTCGAACACACGGACAACCATGAGGGATAGCGGCGCACCAGGGAATCTCACAGTTTTCCACCAGAGCGAGTCGCTTTCAGTGAAAGCGACCAAATAAGCCGCTGTTTGTGGAAAGCAAGACAGTTCAAGATCTAAAATAAACTTCTAAAGCTTTCCATTACGGGCCGTGGTGAGATGCTTGACGAGAAGTGTTAAGTTTCGGAACTCTCCCGAAGAAGATAAGAACATATCTCGCAATCGGGTAGACAACCGATGCAAAGTGATACTCTTTTTTATATGGCGTTCTATGAAGTCAAGTCCACAGAAATAGACCACAAACTCCTTCTCCCTTACTTGCGAAGAACCATCCGTGGCCGTAGTCTCTGTCAAAGCCTTCAGTAATGGACCAACGACGGTTGAGTTATCCAGTACCTTGGAAGAGGAACAGCTTGAACGGATCCATCTTGCTTAAAAATGGACACCATTAGTTGTTACAAACTGTTATCGTTTACAAATCCAAAATACAAATTATACTTATCGATTCCCCCGTCTCGTAGCTTCAGTCGTGAAGGTTTTGGATCATAGTCGTCATTTCAATGCCTAATATCCAATTTTAATCGACTTGCCCACAGACGCGGACGCATTGTAGGATATCCATTTTATAATGAGTAATACCGTAACCAGTTGAGAGACGATTCGCTGGAATATGACCGGAGCAGTTCTCAGCCGCAGCAGTCACCAGTCACTACACTTCATGCAAGGAGTCCACAAGCCATTGGGTTGCTATGTTAAATACGCCATCGAAAAACAGTTAACTCCTGAAGGCAGTGCTGGTGAGAACACCAATATATTCCGGAAAATTCGTTTCTGCCTCAGAAGCTGATGAAAAAAAACAAGGATAGATTTGTAAGTAGTAGAAAGAGCGCATTTCGCCTTACTGGTAGCATCTCTTGCATACAGTTGATAATAAGGCACCTTATCCTAGTAGGAACACCTTCACTGGGATCAGTCATCATTTTGAGCATTCTAGGCAACAGGACATGCTGTAATGTGGTGTACTCGAACCGTCGTTGCAGGAGCGGTAGTCTAGTAAACACCTAAATGAAAGAGAGCACTTTCTTCTGTTACGATCGAAGGTCAGCAACCGGAGACGTCCGGCATCAACTGCGTGTGCTGTTGATGCATCGTGGAGCAATCAATACTATTGAATGGAAAGATTTAATAATCAATACTATTGAATTGGCAAGATTCAATAATCAATACTATTGGAAGAATCTCACCATCGATCCGAACCAAACTATTGATTCAATACTTCGATTCGGATCGTTGGTGGAGTTTTCCCGTGAAACTGTCCGTCTCACTTCCTGTATGATGGTATCCTCCTTAAGCTCAATACACCTCAAAACAAACGGCACCAACACATCACTGGCATCCTTCGCAGTCGTGTTGTTAATAAATAAATCCAGATTCCGAATGAGGATCGTTACACATTCTGAAAGAGGAAAAACCGCTCTGAGTGCATTATATGTTAATATACAGCGTGATCGATTTTCAGAGTCCAAAATAGACATATGTTAAATCTTCGCCAACACAGTTACCAACACCTCGAGACCTAGACTTAATAGGCTGCTTGATGAGGTCGTCAGCTTTAAAAATAGTAAGTGGAATTTTTGACGCCACGCACTAGGAATAAAAACCTTGTATAAAACCAAGAAGTACGCTCGGTAGTGGACACCCGTTCTTGGGAATAAGCATCATAAGCTATGCGACTTGTTCACAAGAACCTTTAGTGAATACCATACTTCCCACAAGCAAATAAACCATCACAGTTAATGAGCCTACCGACTGATATCTCCTTCGCGCTAAACAGTGGTCGAATTCGAGGCCAGATTCTTTCCTGGAAGTATTGCGGGTCACATACACCATCGTACTTCAACGCTGTGATCAAACACGGTAAAGCTGAGGACCACAGCGCTGGGAACGACAGGGCAACCTGAGAGGAATATTGTAAAAACACGCCACGGAGCACCTCTTACATCAGCAAGCGGTGGCAATATCCTTTCCCTAATTAGATGAGGGCTGGCAACGAGAGGACAATTTTTGTCGTTGAGCAACCTAGGAAGACCTGAAGGGAACAAGAGTCGTCGAGGCTCGAGTGCTGAGTCAATAATAAAGCCGTATAAATGTCCAAGCGGCAAACCCTTGCACTTTGATAAAAGGTCGGAATTTCAAAACTTGAAGGTGAGCAGGGCAGCGGGGGTTCCAAGAGCCTCTTGGCCATCCCACTGCAAAAATTTTCGCCTAATTGCCTGCACCACACAAGAAGAAATTCTCACTCAAAGAGCTAGGCGACGAATGCTGAATGTAGGATGCCATCCTGTCTGTAGAAAAGGGAGAGCTTTAGGCCGATACAGCGTTGAATGTTAAAAATGATGAATAGTTGAATAAAAATAATAACGAATGTTAGAAATAATAAATAGTTGAATAATAATAATAACGAATGTTAGAAATAATAACGCATAGAAATGGGTAGGAGTCCTGCCTACCTCTCAGAAAAGCTATTCGGGCCGCATCATCTTTCTCTGATAAAGTCTCCAAAAATCGAAGTGCCTGAAAAGATTTCTAATTGCAACTTCAAAAAGTAGAAGCAACACATTGCAAGTGCGCAGTCTAACCATGTAAATACGCTTATTCAAGGCCATATTTTTATACAAGTTAATTTGGAGAAGAAGGAGAAGCTGTAATGAGTAAGGTTCTTAAATGCATCACACCCGAATAACTTCACATATTTTAAGAATACATCTTTAAAGAAGCAAAAGTGAGGGTCTGATATACTAATTACGTTGGACCATATTATGAAGCGTGCAGCATCACACCAAGACACAGACCTTCAGTAGGTTCACCTTAGATGTTGGATTAGACATTCCTGTGGACATTGGCGTACTTAACAATTTTCTCAGGACGATTCCATGAGTAATGTTAAATTAAAGTCCCCTGGTGGAAGGAAACGTCAGAGGAAGGAGTGGATACCTTGATGTTGATGTCGTTAAAGTACTCAGAGTTCAGGAACGATTCTATTGTACATCGGCGGCTAGGATCAGGTTGAGTCATGGACTGTAGTAACTGATGGAAAAAAGGGAAAATGAAATCATACAGACTAACATAACCTATCATAGAGCGATGCCGAGAGAATCAATAACGTATTATACAGTAACGATGCTACTAAGAGTGAATCTCCATTGGAGATTCTCAGGTGTTGATAATATCAAGCTGAGCTATCAGCAATTCAGGTAATTAATGATATTAGTATTAATTTAATATAATTATATCTCATTATGAGACAATGCATATTAACAGTCTATGTGAATATGGTAGTCAAACCTACACTCATGCCACTAACGCACATCTCGGCAGAACAATGTTCGCCATTTCACACAGTTCACGATTCTTTTAAAGCTACCATTTCAACTATATAACCCCCAACACTAATCTAACGTTGTCTACTAATATGCACTTCATAACCGCTATTAATAGCTACGTATTATGTGCAACCCTGGAAATATACTCTGTGTAAAGTCCTCACTGGAATCTCACACTCCACTAGGTTTAAGATACTTATGTCAAATATCGAACTTTCTATTAAACTTACCGCAAATAAAACAGAGTTATCGATCTGGCCATTCTCCTCCTTCAACGGCAAAGCATTCCTAAGATGCCAGTCAACAAGAGTCAGAATTCCCAAAGTCACTTACTGGACTTCACGTTGATGCACTGTGGGATCTGCACCCGGTGTTACCCGTGATAGCAGCGGCTGACGATCCTTCGAGAAAAGCTCGTAACTACAACAATAGTTAAAGACAGCTCGTAACTACAACAATAGTTAAAGACAGCTCGTAACTAAAACAATAGTTAAAGACAGCTCGTAACTACAACAATGCTTTGAGAAAAGCTCGTAACTACAACAATGCTTTGAGAAAAGCTCCCATGCTGATTTTGCTGAAATATAAGGTATGTGTATACGGAGTCATTAGTAAAGATCAACTTGCTACGAGTGTACGAAGTGGCCGAAGTAAGGCTAAGTGGCTAAGTGGCTAAGTTCATCTTAGCGTAACTACGGTGTTGGCGGAAAAATAAAAACTTCCGAGGAAGCTTTACAAAACTCGGTTCAATTTTTGCCACATTTTTTGCGATGCCAACAGTGGATACAGTGTCTGTACCGTAGCGATTCGACGAGAGGATTTAACTCATGGACAGTTCGACAAAAGACTTGATAGGCAAATAGGACCCAAAAATGAATAGAATATTAACAAAGCAAAATGACTCTCACCAGGGATAGAACCTTGGTCGAACGGTCTTCAAACATACAAAGTAACCACTCGAACATGGAATCACGACTTACGCAAGGATCCCAAAACTGAACACATCGCTGCACTGCCCACAAGTACTGCTATACCCGCTCGTCATCTCGGGAGCTGCATATCTAAAAATGCACCTGCCAGGAATCGAACCTGCGCGGGTTACCTACCTTATTGGTGGCTCATTGAGAATCATCCCCCCGGCCATTCCTCCTATTCCTCTAAACCTCACTTGGCAAGGGACCATCTTTCCCGGTTCTACCGGCGACTGACTGTATGCTAGCCCACCCAACACCCACCGTCCATTAGGCGTTAGGAATATCTAAATCAACAAGGAATCTTATTGCCAGTTGCGCACTATAAAGATTTCCACAATCAATCGTTCCTAGTTGCGCACCACAAAGATTTCCAAAATCCATCGTTTCTAGTTGCCACTATAGAAAGCCCAAAGATCTAAGTAAGATATCCAAATACTCATTCCTCACTGCATCTACTCTCTGGTATCTAACAAACGTATCTTACTCCGCACTATAAAGATTCCATCACACACCACCCCAACCTACCGCGCTTGGACTGAGACCTAAATGACAGGTATTGGCATGGTGAAGGAACTCTATGGCCGATGCTATATCCAACAGACCTAACAAAGAGATAATATTATATCAATCACAACCCAAAAGGGCTGAACAATTCTACCAAATTTCCTCCAAATTTCCTGATCTGTGATACCATGTTGCCAACTAGACCCTCAAAGAGCAATCAAACTTGGATTCACATTATGTGATATACACTTTATAACTCTATCTGTATATGTGTAACACGTCCCCTACATCATCATCCAACTACAGTTCATGAATACTTTACGCCCTAATGATTACGGTATGTTCATTCCTTTCACTCGAATGCGACTCACCCTCCTCTATCAGAAAGGAAGTTGTGAAAAGCTATTAAGGCCGAGGGAGCTTGCAAGTTATACCTCTACCAGTTGAAAACACAATAACACAAACTAGGGCCTTATTTGCATCCCCGTGTATAAACCGCCATAGCAAGTAGACCCCCCCCGGGGGGTCTAAAATCCCGGTTTCCCTTGAACTCGGGTTTCTTCCTCTCTCCTTCACTACCAGTTTGTATCTCTATCAATGATAATTGTTTCCTATCAACCGCCAGTATTGTTCCCAAAGTCTGCGTCACTCGCCTCGTTACAAATGCCATCGTTTGCCGCTCGTCGCTCAAAGGATCTACGATGACGAATGAGATTTACTCCACACTAACCCGTTCTACCAATGACAGATAGAATATTAGGATGCCGCAGCCGCTGCAATATCGTAGCTTCTCGATGCAAGGACGCCAATATCTAAAATAACGTATGCGGGGATCGAACCTGGGTCGCCCGATGGACAAACCTGATCCTTATAATCCTTAGGATACTGTCTCGTATCGAGTGTCTTCTTTTCAAATAGGAAAACAGTAAGGGAAGTGTCATCTCCCACCGGCCCCGCGGCTGGCCCAGCCGTACTAGACTTCTGCCGTGTAGCGTTGTACAACTGAAATAAGATTCTATTGGCCTTCCACAGTGCTCTCAAAGCCCAACGTGATTACACTTGTTATGATGCTTAAGTAGTATAATGACATCACTATAAGATCTAATTATATATTATACCAGTAATATAATATAAGCATCACACATTTATGCAGAGAATAATACCACTAAGTTACAGACCAGCAGCAGCACTCATTACTGCACATATTTCTATCACAGCGAACTCAGTAAGAATTGAAGACTACCAACACTAATGTACTTTATTTATACCCAAGAAAACCCCTTTTTCCCTCTGGCCAGATCTTCAGAATCATACCGTCAGAAAATTTCCATTAGACCACCTTAAGGCGCCTGGCTGGCTGCCCAGCAGCAGGGCCTTCAAGCCTCATAGCAAGTTTAGGTTAATAGACCAAGGAAGATAAAGAAAGATAGATCTACGATAGATTTCTCTTCCACCATTGAAACGGACTTCCTACCCTCCAGTTGGCTCGGAAGAGGGAAGTCAATAGTTGGCGAATGTTACATACCTGTCTGATCACTGATAGATCAGACATACTAATACAACATATAACAAAGTCATCAACCATAAATAGCTATATTAAATTTTATCACTCCACTGTTCTATCGGAGACGGATGGCTTTCCGTATCGTTATCAAAAGCCTTCAAACTCTTCGTCTCCTCCCTCTTGCCTATGATCACTACCTTCCATCTCAGCTCGTTCCCATAGCAGGCCGGCTCCTTATCAACATTATAGGAGCTCACTAGCTTATTGCTGGTCAGATAGTTGATAACGTTGTTGAACATCCTCCCGAGGAAGGGAAATAAACTAAAGGGGATATAATATATTTTCCCGTAGATGGCACTCTTCCTCCTTTAACACAACTACTTGTAGTAGAGTGGACCCTACTTTTCTATTATGCACCTCCTCTCCTTTGACCAGGCACCAGGCGAGTGCCAGTAAAGGAGTATGGATGCGGGCTGAGCAGCCTTAATCGACCCAGCTAGCCCGGTATACTCACGAAACCGAGAAGTGGGCCATACTAAGCCACTTGTAATAACAATTCACAATACCCATGTTAAATACTGTAACATACTATATTATACTTTAGGAGCTGAGAGGAGCTCCAAACTTTCCGAGCGTGCTGTTTCCCACGATGTGCTGCAAATGAAGTTGGATGTTTCTTCGTTTCCCCCAATCTACCCACACCTCTTCTTCTTCACGTCTATAGTTCCCGAACCACCACCACCTACTACTACTATTACTGTAAATTGCAGTCGACTTATAAGGTTATTCTAATAACACACTGTTGATCACCAAAGGAGAGAGGGAAACCCAAAGTGCACGCGTGCGCACATCCACATCGAAAGGAAGCATTTGACACTTCCTCTTTAACTATAAACTAACCCCCATTGCGAACAGGAACTATGCGGCTATACCACATGCTCGCAAGAGGGATTAATCTAGCATCACAGAAGTATGCTCTTCGGTGGCCAAGAAATATGCGGTTGGCCTTTTATTAGAAAACGATACAACGTCGAATACATTACCTTCTGTACTTGATGGTCCTCCTCACCCCACCCTAAGCACCGATAGCTCCGAGAAGTCACATTCGTAATATCTACTATCTCAACCACTAAAACCAAACACATAATACTAATGAAACTGGTCACATGTATGAGATGCTCGAAGATAAGATATCTTATTAAAGCGAGTGAATCATAGCTCGTCATCCGGAAGAGTCTCATCGAAGATGCTGCGACCGTCAGCTGCAAAAGGCAGTGTGAAAATACGAACTGGATCAACGCCGATAGCGTCGATCTCTACCTGAAGCAGTTTGCCTGTACGCCTGTAGAATCGCTCTTATCAGTGTTGCCGAACAGTACACAAATATATAGATTGGCAAGTAAAAATGGGGGGAGTTTAGCAAAGGCCTTCGATACGTCTTTGGCACCGAAAACAAATACTATAGCGACTTGACTACGAGTTGTCAGAGGCAGGGCGAGAAAACAGATATTTCCGATGGTTGTACCGAGTGAAGCACTAGGCAGACAAGTGCCCGTCATTCGTATTTCCTAACTTTCAGATAAAAATATTGCCACCCAGAAATGTCATACCACGCTCTCTTCATAAGAAAACTCTACCCCGCAACTCCCAACCGCGGATAGAGCTATCGCATCCATCTCTCACGGCCACGTACCATGTCGGCGGGAGAAAGCTCGAAATCAAATACGTTGATATTCTCCTCGATTCTCCCCTTTTTAACACTTTTCGGTATCACCACCGTTCCACGTTGTATTGCCCAACGAATCACCACCTAACAAAGACCTAAAAATGCCCTCGCCGGGATTCGAACCTGGGCCGATGTCTTCCCATATTTCCCAGCGATTGCCCGCACAACCGCGTGGCCAAGTACATCCGGCAGAGCTCCGTCATGCTCATACCTACACTTCTGTTATAAACTAATTCACACAAGACGTACGGATAGGCTGGGGCGCCCAGCGGCGAGTAGGCAACCACATGCATACCCTTATTTCTGCAATACTCTAGTACCTCAGTCTGCGGTAGATAGGGATGAACCTCGCAATGGGAAGCTCAGACGCTACTCGATCAGTAAGGATACTTCTATTTGGTTAACTGCGGGTTTAATACGTGATCCTTGATAGATAACATCTGTCTGCCGAATACCGAAGTTGCTTAAACCAATCGAACGAATCTGCCAAGGGAGACGGTTTGTGCAACCTGTCCCTCGGAAAAGACGGATGCCCGAACTTCCCACTACTTGCGATTAGAAAACCCGAAGGCCTGTAAAGACTCAACCTTCTGATAATGCAATTCCCCCAAGTCTTTCAAACGCTGCACTCGAAAAATGCGGGACAGAGTGTTGCACATTCGGTGAATACCGGACAGGAAGATGGTGACAAGAGAAATAATGAAAGGTCCATCAGCCCCATCCTGGAGGGTCACAGGAGGCTACCTCAAGCCGTTCCCCTACTACCTTCCCTTCATCATACAGACTCTCGAGAACCCTCCAAGTTTCCATTATATTATGGCTTTTATTGACAGCAGTCAGACCTTCTGCTGTAGTCGGGAAAAAATTAGCAGACCTAACAGAAAGATACCAAATAGGTTGATACGTGTGCTCCTGTTCCACTCCAAACATAAATACAGTTTATACTACACTTTTTTTGGCCGGTTTTTGCCTCCATTTCGCTTGTCCACCTTTCGTGAAGCTATACTGTCTTCCCGCCCCATTACTTGTCATTATTTTCCCTATATTCCCATGCCTCTGGCATATGTAATAGTAATTGATCCAAATACTCCACATTAAGATCATTCAGTATCCTATCAACCCTTTGTCTCACTAAATCCTGTCGATAATGAGTTGGCCATAATTTAGAAACCAGAAAGACCTCGGAGCGGTTCACTAGGCTTTCGTTGATAGCTCGGGCCAAAGCCCTACCAACATCGATGTGATTCATGTATCTGAATTGGCATGCGTAACAGATACATGGTGAAGAGCAACAGTAAGTGCAGTAACATAATATAGCGTAATGAGGCACCATTTCGATGGGCGTAGGAGTAAATATATTACTTATTTACCATCTATCAGTTTCGCGAACCTGTATTGCTATTTTGGGTGCATACGAACAACATAATAACCCAGTACTATCCACGGTTGAAGCTGATATTCCATCCTCACGACCAACCCTGTGCTCAGCGCTAGGGAGCCGCCGAACTTCTACAAAGAGGTCCTTCCGCCCCTTACAAATCAGCAGTATCAATATGCCTATATCCCACCAGTATAGCATTATACACAGCTTCCTCTACTTCAAAGCCTCGTGACATAAAGGTACCCAATCCTATAACAGGCATTCTTAGACCATTGTTAAGGGTGATGTATGGCAGAGCAGTGTGCCCTAACTGAATAGAGAAAGGGAGATGCCATATTTTCTGGACAATATTAAACCTGGTGCGTGTCGAGAACAGAGCGACACTCGCTGTGTGATTAGGCATAATATAGGAAAATAATAGTGCGACGAAAAGGTAAAATATGGAAAGTAATGACAAAGCGGCATAAGAGTCTTGTGGTTCACAAATAAAAAGGGCTTCGTTATGAATACTAAAGTCTGTCTAGCATAATAGGATTTCCCCATGTAGAAAATATTGCGATAATTCTGGTAGTTTTCATATAAAAGAGTCTTATGTGCGACACGGTTTAGTTAGAATGAAATGCTCCAATTCAACCACGCACAGTTGGTTCATCTCCGCATCGACGGTGAGCTTCTCAAAAAGCCGCGCTTTGGTAGTTGTTCTTTTGCTAAGGCAGGCAATTGACGAAGGTGAGTATCAATATATTCAACGGAGGTTTCGAGATTGTTTTTGCAAATCAGAACATATTAAACGGTTTATCGTCATTGTTCGGAGTGTGAGTATAAGATGGGTAATGCTGTTCGACTACAATGTGTACAACTTACTGTGACGATACTGCTGTAGAGGATGCCGCCGAGTAGTAGGCTACCGATAGCCATTGTGAAGAGTACAAGATAGAAAAGTATAGAGGTCGCTGATCTGATGACCCTATGTATGCTGAAGGGATATCTGTAGAAGACGAAGTGATACTGAAACGCGAAATATCTATGCCGGAATGGTGGAGTGGTTAATGTGCTATACTCAAAGTTTCGCCTGTATTTCCGCGCAGGTTCTATTCCCACAGCTGTCAATTTTCTCGTATTTTTATCTATCAACCAATCGACACTGAGTTGACCGCAAATTACCGTCGAAAACGTACAGCGTCCCGTTTTATCGTAGATTGGCCCGCATTTCACTTTTATAGATCCCTTGGGGCCACCACACGCCTCCTCTTCTTATAACTTTGTCAGCTTTCCTTCAACCTCAGATACTTCCGTCACCTTAGCCTATCTTCGGCTAGCGGATATCTTTCTGGACTTAGGTCGGGATTGCGAATCTTACAACAATGCCCGGCATCAGAGGAATAAGGAATTTAACAGTGCTGTTGAAATTACTGGAACTTCCGACCATCGAAGCAACAACAGGCCTTCTTGTCAGTTTTCCCTTTTTGTTGTCGTAAAGGCTCACAAACTTTACCACTTCTACACCTGACTATAATGTATGGCACGAATAACAATAGCGCATACGTGCAGCAGCAACAGCAGCAGCAGTCTGGAGAGAGCAGGCTGCCCCTAGGATCCTGCGAGAACCGTCAAGTGTCACCACAGCCCAGCACCCCCATGTCCCAGCCCGGCACTCCGATAGGCTACTATCAGTCTATCTATCAGCCGATCCCCCCCGGAACACCGCAGATGGCTCCTCAAGTAGCATCGAAATAGTAACGTCAAATTTATGGTTATCTTTCCTCAGTCCCCCGCAGCTTCAGTGCGTTCAGTAGGAAGCTTTGCTCCTATCGGATATGTAAGTCTCGTTAGGGTTTTCCATATTTCCGTGGCGAGTGGTGACTGCTGTTGCTCCCTCAGCCTCAGAGCTATGGTCCGGCTATTCAATCACCTGCCTACACAGGAGTGAATCAGCCCTATCCATCTCCGCCTTCTCAACCAGTAGGATTTTCTCTCTCTTTCTTCACACCAATTTCCCTTTATTTTCTTGTCTACCCCGTATTGATGTTTTTCAGGCTCCTGGTAGCTACCCATCCCAGCAGCAGCCACAGCAGCAGCAGCCGCAGAACGTCGGAGAGTACCGTGCTATGTACGCCCAGTTGCCCTATGGCGCCATCCCTCAGCAGCAGCAACAGCAGCAACAACCTCAGCAGAATTATGTACTTGCCACATAAGGAAGGATTCATCAAGTCTCCTATTTCTAGGGTTACCCTTCTCCTTCTCCAGTGGCGGCCGCTGCGGCCTACTACGGAGCCTATCTCGCTAATCCAGCCATGATGCGAGGTGGCGGGGGATCACCGACGAGCAGCGTCTGCTCATTTTCATCGGATGGAGGGGTACCACAATCGCCGATGATGAACTCGATGCAAATGTCACCGATGAACATCGGTAAGTGGGAGGCTTTCTGACACCTCTAGCTGTCCCACTGCGTCCTCCTCGTTCAGCGCCTCCTATGTTACTGCAAAGAGACACTTCCGGAGGTATGATAATGCCGCCAGTCGGCTACTTCTTGAGAGATGCGGGAAATGTAATACTAGGGAGGAATCTTTAGGTTGACTTCAAGCTCACAGGTGGATCCCGACAATCTCTGCTATGCTGATATCCGTCACAATAAGCCCGGTCCACCGAGCACCGGCGAGAGCGCTCGCTACGGTGAAGGTGAACAAGAGATGAGTTATGGTAACATGGACCAGCGACAACAACAACAACAACAACAACAACGAGGAGGGGATGGCCGGCGGATGGGAGGCGCTCCTAACTATTCAACACCTGCTCGACAGCAACGGCAACAGCAGCAGCAGCGGGAGGACGGATACCATAGAGGAGGCGGCAATAACCGACATCATTCTCATCATAAGACCGAACAGCAACTTCAGCAGCAGCAACAACAACCACAGCAGCAGCAAGTGGCACATGAGGGACCGGGCAAGACTCTGAGGTGAGGGATTAATAGAGCTCAAGCTCCCAGTAGCAGCAGGAAAATTATATATATAGGGGAGGGATGTGCAACTGTGATTAGTCACACTCGAGCTCCTACGATTTTCTGTATGAGAAAGAGGCGGAGGGTGCCTCCTTTAAGATTGGAGCTCCTTTAAGGAATACAACAGATATACGTTCCTTTGTGCGAGCCTATACAGGGAAACGGAATTCTGCGGAGCTCTGTCGATTTCCCTGCCTCCCAGCGGTGGAGAGGACAGTTGTTCCGGCAGCCAGTGAGAGCTTTAAATATTTCGAACGCATCGTGATGAGATATTTGAGCCAGTTTGCTGCGAGCTCTGCCTGTTCAGGACGCTTTTGCAAGAGCTTGACACGGAAGATGAAAGCTGCATATTCATAGTCCGACGCATTCATAAGTTCGGATTTAAATCTCCAGTTTTCCTCAGAGAATATTTCGAAGAATACGGCGAGGTAAGCATTCCGACCTATTTTGAATCTTTTCTGCATCATTGCTCGTCAGGTCAGGAAGGTTCTGGTAGCGCACTCTAGGCAGGTTCAGCCCGGTCCTAACGATACAACGTAATCCTCCACCACCGCCACTCGAAGCTAACTTGTTATATTTAGGAGAACGCGTTCTCGCCCCGCCTCTCTTGGCTTTGTACTTATGGCTGATCCCGAGTCTGTACAGCGCATTCTGGCTGATGGGCCTGTTCATATGGTTGCCGATGTTGAAATTACAGTAGGCCCATCACGGGAGTGTTTGCTTGACTTTTATCAACTTGTTGTCAGGTCCATCCTTTCGAGAATAGACATCCCGAGAAAGAATCGCAAGACGGGTCGAACGATGACCAAGCTCATCATTGATCGCCTTCTTGATGATTGTTCGATTAACTCCCCATCTCTTATTTCACCTCCAGCAGCAGCAGCAGCAGCGGTAGCTCTGATGACTTTCATCGATCCTCTCCTCCTGCACCTTCCGAGCCTCCTGTGTATATTATTATTATCATAGTTGCTTAGTCCTACTTCTCCTAATAATTATTTCGAATACTTTCTTTCGTCGGGGAGGTGATGACCGAGTTGTTTGATAATAGCGGTTGCTCGAAAGTCTTAACAACAAGTACCATCTTTGAGCCTTTTACCATACTACTACTCATCTTGAGTTAACTAGTACACCGACAACAATAACAACAAATGAAACGATTCAGGGCATGGAGGACGAGGAAAGTCTGAACTCCATTGTGACCATCAACCGCTGTGGTTCAAAGGGGATAATCTACATCAGATCACATCATACCAGGACACCAATTCTGAGGTCCGATGATTGCCTTTAAAAATGTCGTCGGTTTGATGAGATATCCTTCAGCTTCCTTAGTGGTCGTTGGTGGTGAAATACGCACTTTCTTATCATCATTATTATACTATTTCGTCTCGCTTTCTACCACTTCAGGTTCACCGATGATGACACTGGATCTCGGTTAGTAGTCGGAGAAATTCGCGACACTCTCTGTATGGCAATCGAAATAACCCTGCAAGGCAAGTGAGGTATTTCTCGCAGATCCGAGGAGCGATTAGAAGATGCTCATTAATGCACTTGTTTCCTCTTCAGAATTAACACTGTTCTCTCCTAGAGCTATTAAGCTAGGAAGTTGGGTGATCAGTTGTGTGTCGCCGGCCAACGCTGTCTCCTTGGCTCGCAGGCTGCTTTCTAGAGGGGCGATGCTGACCGATTCAAAGGGGACAAATTGCACAAATGTGAGGAACCTGTCAGGTGGAAAGTGTGATCTCAGTTTTAGATATTCGGGACAAAGACTCACCTTACCAAGAGACCGTACAAGATCGAGCGGCTGCGAAGGGAAGTCGGAATCCACGCGAAGCTCTCGAGGGAACTACCAAATCACATCGTCACATTCGTATCGGTCCATCGACTACCGACTGAGGGCTTTGGTATCTTCACGAAGTTTATGCCGCATGGTGACTTGCACTCATTTATGTTGAAACATCCATCCGGTCTTCCTCGACCTTCTGTAGTCCACCTGTTGAGATCTCTATTGGAAGCTGTAAATCACATTCATTGCTTCGGTATTGTTCATCGCGATATCAAACCCGAAAACCTCCTCCTAAAATCAGTCCATCCATACCCGCTCGTGGTCCTGTGTGATTTCGGATTTTCCTTCATCTTGGGTGATCGAGAGTCATCGATAGAGCGATGTGGTACAGTTGGCTATGCTGCTCCTGAGACCTTTCAAGGGACCAGGGACATCGACTGGCCCAAGGCTGATGCATTCGCTTGTGGCAGTGTTCTGTGAGTGGGGATGGACTCTAATGGAGCGCATTTCCAGCGTGGGAATATGTACATCTTTGTCGCCTGATGTGTTTGTGTGGACAGAACTGCCTCGAATATTATAAAGGATGATGTGCTTTAGTTGGTTCTCGGAGTAATCTTATCCTAACATCTTGAGATGTTGAGAATCTTACCTAGCTTGTTGGATCAAGCCTTAAGAATCTTATGGCTTGACCGAAGAAGCTTCTCAAACATTCCAACAAAGCTTAGTGGTTCATTTCCAAGGCACGATATCATCTTCGGGTCACCCCTTATACCAGCAAGCATTGTTGATGAGGCGCTACGAGTGAGGTGTAATGCAACAGTGAAGGTGAATGGGGACAAGCCTGGGTGAGTGTAACCTGTAGAATATTATTGCGTTTACATAAGGAGTGGTACGAAAAAACACCGAAGCCAATTGTGCAGAATTGGTATCGAATTTGCCAAATTTCAGCTGAATCGCTGAGTGGGACAAGCCGTTGTGCAGTGGGCCAACACAAATCCTCTTCTCAACCTCAAGGTTGGATCGGACGAATCGAAGCGTGAACGCTCTGGTTTGAACTTGATAGGCTCTATCTCTTCTTTCTCGAGAACTATGACAACACCGCGCGTATGAGTCCTGATTCTCGTATGTCTGTTGTTATAGCAGTGTTCCAGCTGACTTGTCAAATATGAAATCACTTATTTTCGTATTCGAACCCTTTCTCATGAATTATACCGTAATGGAACAACTGCCTGTTCCCTTATCCACTGCAATCAACTGTAAGAAGGATACTTACATCTGTTTTAATCTGCACAGACGGTCCATGTGGTTCTACGGCGTATCCAGCAAGGCTCCCTTGCTAGGCTCCTATTCAACAGCGATGGTCTGTGTTGGCGAGCTCGAGGTGACGTTCGACCAGGGCGTACTTTGACAGCCTTATTGTTGCGGTTGCTATCCCACTTCCCTCGTAACCGTATCACTGTGGGTGATGCTCTGAATGTTTTGATGAAAACACCTTTATTGATCTCCACGTAACATGGCGCATGTTGGGCTTAGCTCCCTCAAATTGATAACATCGCACGATCTGCATGTTTGACTTGTCTGCTCATGAAGTTGAGTTGGTAATTCCCGCGGATTTTCGATCTACATCTTCCTCAAGCGTCGACTAGTACTCGGATAGAGAGTGATAACTCCAGATGTACCATAATATATTTTTGGTCGCATTTAATTGGTGGTGTAAATTTCGAGTAACTTCATTTTAGACAAGGAAATCTCACTTCATCAGTTTGCTTAGCCAACTATGCGTTTCCTTGCAACACTCTTCACCATGACCGTGTTGGTTTTAACCACGGCAGTCGGTGACGGTGACGCTGGAGGTCTCCAGTTGATACACATCGACACACCCGAAGCAGAGGAGAAGCAGCAAGCACCTGTTCACCTGCAACAGGGGCGGGACGATGGTCTGGAGGATCTTTTGCATGCCTCAATTCGGTATTCTGACCCTGAAAGGATGAAGGAGGTACGAGGCTTATCTTCACGTCAGACTGTATTAAAATATTTAGCTCGCTGAAGAGTACAAGAAGTCTGGCAAAACCATAGCTGATGTGCTAGGCGAAGATTTCTTGAAAAATTTTCTCACAGACCCATCAGTCATCATGCAGAACATCGTCAACGAAGCTTTGGTAGGTTACCAACAGTAACCGTATCAGCACTATACGGATTGTCCAGGTGGATGTACCAGCTAATCGGACCGTCGAGGAGCGGGTTAATTTGCTGGAGCAACTTGTGGATCTTGTCTCTCAAGTTGATAATGCGATGAACCTCAATAAGATGGGCGGCCTCAGACCTCTGGTCCACCTCTTCGCTGGAGATGGAGGCAATGCCACTGCCAGTGTGAGTTGTTCTCTATTTTGCATTTCACGCTTTGTTAATTCAGGAACGGACTGCTGCTGGTTGGGCGCTTGGCACTGCCCTGAGCAACAACGAGGGGGTTCAGTCGATTCTTCTGGAGGAGTTCCCCGATGCACTGGATGTTATGTGAGTCGGCCACTGCTACTTGCCAGATATTCCCTATAGGTTTAAAACACTGAATGAGTCTGTCAACAACGATGAGCCGGGCCTGGCGGCCAAATCAGCATTTTGCTTGTCTGCACTCATTCGCAACAATTTTGCGCTACAAGAAGCTGCTGGGGAGTCAAGCCAACTGAGGCTTCTGGTTGATAACTTTGGTAAGACCACTTTAATCGGGAGGAAATTATCCCTTGCAGATCGCTACGGACCCGCTGTTGGATCGAAGATTGCAACGTTGCTAACCACTGTCATTCGACAACAGCAAGATAACAATACTCATGATAACGCCACACTTGCACGGTGGATCGGCAGCGACAAGGTAACTTTTCACCCTAACCTTTAGTAGAGCGATCGCTGATCAGTTACGGGCAACAGTTCCTGGTATCAGCGAGCAGCAGTTTGTCTCTGAAGATCGGGGGGGATATTCGTTGGACCAAGCTGCAAGGGTTATCCAGTTTTTGGATGCCGCGTCGGAGCTCGAAGGCGAGCAGAGAACCGATGAATTCCAGTCAAGTAAGTGGATTTATTCACACAAGAAAAGCTGTAGCATTCTATGTAAGATTTTATAGCCTCTATTTCACCCAGGCGTTGGGGAACTCCGGGCAAAGTGGAAGAAGTGGTGCCAAGAAGAAATGGGATCTGATGATAAATGGTGTTCACAGTTTGATGGAAACGAGAATGCTCAAAAAGCAGCCTCGAATACCGATAAAGATGAGCTTTAAATACACTAAGTATCAACTGTTTCTTAAACACATGGTATTATAGTTGTAATAAATCGCTATCTTTTCGGCAGAGTGGGAAGAATGCGAAGGTGTTGACCGACAGCCGGATGGCGGCATGTCTTGTTTGGGAAGACAGCCTCTGAAGTTTGGGACTATTTCCCTATAGGCTGCCAGTGATAACACCGAAGCCAAGTGCAGTTAGTGACCCGTGCTCACTACAATCTACGTAGAGAGCCAAGTTGGCCCAGCCAACTATGAGTCACAAACCAGGCTCCTCCCGATAAAGAAAAAAAGTCAGATTTCCTCGGACTCTCCAAGCTGAGATGAGCTTCAGTGTGTAAACCCGTAGACTCTTCAGTTATTGCAAAGGCGTACCTTCACAACTTTCCATTGGGGAAGGATTCCCATCAGGAACCTCGTTCACCCAGGGGCACATTCGCGCAAAATCCACAATGCACAACTAAGCAGGCACAGACTCTCCCTGCACTTCGCTTATTTACTCTACACAAAACAAGTCGTACTTCGCATAAGATTCAGACCCAGGATAACCATATTGATAACCATCGCGATAATCGATAACAACTCAACAAGTCAGGTCAGTTAGAAAAACCGAATCGCCGTATTACCTATGCGGCGATCAATGCATCATTCAACTTGAAAACTTGTGGAGAGCTACCCTTCAATCTCAGCTGTATCAACATCTCAAAAAAGTCTTGGTTTCGTATGTTGGCATGAATGCAAAGAACCCTGGCTCCCGGAGCCCCAACTCGACCTCATCAGTCTTCTCGTTGTATAGCATCGAGCGAAGATCTCTTTGCATGATGTACGGTAAAAATACGCCACGTACTACGATACCAACATCACGCGTGCGGCTTCCAGAGCCTTCTTCAAGATGATGTAGTTTCATAGCGACGCTGATAGTGCCAGAAGCACTACTGTAAACAGATGTATTGTTCTCCAGCGATATCAACCCTTGGGGTCCTCTATGCCGGCGGTGCCTCCTCACTATGACCGGCATCTGGGTAGAGTTAGTGAACGACAGGCGGAATTCTGCCGTCTTTCGGACATAGAGAAAATAACCTTTTAGGGCCGTACCCTCTCGGTCGGCGCCGCCGCCATACCCTCTCAGTGACCGAACTATAGTTGACCATTCGAGCACGACTGGGGCCCATCAGCGGCTGATGATCAGCCTCAATACGCCAACATAATACACGATTATATGTACTTGTCTGAAGATTAGCATCTCGGAGACTCCTCTAAGGATGGCGTGAGGTGAAGAGGTCAGCCTTGTGCAGGTACAGGGGAGCGACTTGCGCTCCACTGACCGCCGATGTATACAAATCTGTGTGGCAGACAACCGCGAATTTTTCCATAACCGTGACACTGGCAGTGTCACACTGCCCTACAGCGACTGTAGTATAGCCGTACGGTGAACCACGCTCTCGCTATCAGCTCACCAGCAGTTTTGTATAGGGGGAAGCTCCTTGAACTGAATGAGCCACCCAGGATGGTGAACCTCAGAATTGCCATAATGCCAGACACAACCCTGTAAAGGACTAGACAATATGTATTTCGTAGAGTATTTGTTACCATAGTTTGAGTTCAGCTGTGCCGTGATTTTAGTATAGCCAGTGTACAGGTGAGTATGGTTATTTTTACATTGTCCTTTACAGTTTCGTAGTTTGCTTGTAGCTATGTGGTGTAGACAGTTGCACGCATACGTTGGAGTTGTCTGCGCCCTTAACAAGACTTGGGCTGGAAGTTCTTTCTGGCACTCAGCTTCCGTGGAATCTGTCTTAGTGTTCCATGTTTTAGTGGATCTCCGTCTTTCGTGTCTCAAACATGACTCTTCGTAGATTGTTCACGCTCATCACCCTGGGGCTGTTCTCACTCCCATCGTGCTTTGGTGCACCACTCCGATTGCCAATAACCTATACGACGTACCCCAAAGCTGTACGTGGTGTATACGCCGAGCTTGAAGTTGATGGGCAAATACTAACTATGTTTGTTGATACTGGTAGTGAATATACTATCATCATTTGGAAGGACTGGCTCGAAGAGCAGTATTGGGACGGATATTGCAATAGTCTCCCGATTGGCTGTTACAAGAGCTCAGCAATTGGTAAACGTGGAGATATAACGGCCTCGGTTAGGTTCGACGATGACGTCTCAGTAGCTATCTTCAAGCATAAGGGCAGCGTAACCTTTGGCGGCACCACGGTTGACAATATGTTTTTCGGTCTCATATACGACCAACACCCTCCACCCGATGAATCTGACGCACTAAACATATTGGGTCTCACTGGTTCTGAAGATGAGTACTTCCCGTCATTTATGGAGCAGTTGTCGCAAATGAGCCCCAGTCCTGTCGTGGGGGATACATATGCTATATACATGAGGAGCTCATTTTTCTCTCTCGTCCCTTCTGGCGAGCTTCTCCTCGGCTCCGGTGACCCTACTCTATACTACGGTGCTCTTTCTTTTGCAAAGATGACAGACGTAACTGAGAGGACGGTTAATATCCAGATGTTTCACGTTGGAAGCGGGATAACTACTATTGGCATCAACCAGCAAACTCAGATTGATTCTGGTACCGAAGACATGTACATTCCGAGGCTTTATATTAATGGACTTATTAAAGACCTTTCTCAAGAATCCGACGTCACCTTTTATTATGATTTGGGTTCTAAGCGGTGGTTCTTCGACTGCAGATATATGAGCGACCTGCCAACCATAACGTTCGGGTTTGATGCTGAATGTGATGCCCGACTGACACTTTCTAGATACAATTACGCTCGTAATGGTCATTATGGGTGTAGTCTTATTTTTGCGGCCGACGACGATAATATTTGGATATTCCCAGGAAGAGCTCTAATAGGAAACTACGTCGAGTTTCAGCCGAGCCAAGGTAGAGTTGGCTTCGCACCTTTGAGATCCTGATTCGTGTATTTACAAAAGACTATTTTCAAGAGTCATTGCGGGTCGGATGTGACACGACCCGAAACAAGCGGTGGAGTAATCAACTCGTAGGGCAGTCTACTCGAGGTTGCTCGGGTGATCTGATAACCAAGTCTTGTCTCGTCTCCTTTGGCAGGAACATCTTGAGCCGCTCACTTATTGCTGTGTAGCGCATCCGGTCGTTCGCTCGTACGTACTTCTAGTTCCTGTTGTAGGTAAACAGCAAGTAAGTACTTACATTAGTTGACTGGATGTAACATGTCTCTTATTGAGCCGTCCGTTCTTGTTTGAATAAAAGTCATGTTGAGTTACTTATGAGTCATTTGCCACACGCTGAGACATCTAGTTGTCACAACAGGTATTGTTGATATAGTATGATCATACTGAGTAGTCATATTAGAGCTCAATGAAGTAGTATCACAGTGGTTAACTACAGCATTAGAAAGAGCTGGCCAAGAGCTTCAAAATAGTGCCTCAAATTGTCTCGTACTCTCATGCGCCACGAAATTACGACGGAAGGGCCCTTTTTTCGGTCACAATGTACAACGTCAGCGCAACACCAAAAAACTAGGAAGCAGCTCCATCATGATGGAGAAATGACTTAGGTCGCTACTTCCGCCAAGTCGCATGAGCTGCTGAGCTTTTCATGCCTGTTCATATTGTAGTTGCGGTCTGACATTATTTGCTCGCATAGTTTATATATACGCAGATGTTGGCTTAGTTATACTTATCAATCGGTGGACAGTATACGGGTTAGTTGTGTATGTATCCCTCTTGGATAATCCAAATTGGATTAGTTGCGCCATGCTCGGGAGCTCTACCTCCCCCGAACTAATATGGGAAAGGTTCGCTGTAGTTTCACCAGTGTTGTGAAAACCACTAGTGTAAAACACACAACGAATAACGCTTCCCGAAACGAGGGCCTTTTAACGCAAAAACGCGAAAAACGTCGATGTGTTTTACACAACACGTCACACAACGCGTTGCGATTATGCGAGAAGCGAAAGGCTTACTCGGAATAAGCTACTTCGACAAGTAATCCTACTATCCAACTGCAATACTTTCGCTCTTATTAACCACCAAACAACGCTTATTTTCATCCCCCAACTCGGTTATGGGTTCAGCCTTGGTTTACTATTATTCTCGAGTTTGTACATAGTACCCTCAGAGTGCTATGTACAGGTTGTCGCCCTGCCGTATTTGGGAGTACTAGGAACAGTTCACTTGCGGCGCTGTGAAAAAAGCGCTCTACACTTCGCATTACGCGAAAAACGCGTTACAACGCGTTATGGCGGAAGTGTTTTTCCCGTTATCGCGGTTTTCACACGTTTTTTAACGCGAAAGGGTTTTGACTGTAACACTTAGCGTAAACCAGGTTATCACCTAAACCAGGTGAGACTCCAATGCATACTGTATGAATCGGGCTGCATGAACCCCGCACTGTTCATGCGCATATATCGAAGCGCAGCTACCCTAATACCGGCTAATGAGATATTCGTGGATAACGGGACGAGTGAGTTTTCGGTTCGAATGGCTATGAACATATCATGGACAGCTACCGCTTTGCGGCCAAAGCAATCATTAAGGGCTAATTTATCGCAGTCTGTCGCTCGGAGGCTTGACTAGCCTGTAGACGTAGTCTTTGGGAGGCCGAATTCTTAAGGATTGTACGCTCGAATACTAGGCTGCTCTCTATCTCTGCCTTCGCACCTGCATGAGCAGCAATGCGTCGATTCCAAGCATTCTACAATTCCCTTTGTGGAGGCTGGAGCACTCCTGGGTATAAAGCACTGTGTTGAGATTATTATCGGTTAATCTAAGAAGAGCTCCATGATGACAAAGGGAGGCCTCATAGTGATACAAAGGGCAATAGAGTTGGACGCAACGTGACTCAGAAATCTGCCATACCATGGGGAAGCTCTCCTTGGTCTACAATAAGGATAATCTAGAACCCGTAAGAAACTAGATATCCACAGCGACTAGGAGGAGGTTATGCGACTTACCGCTCTTAGTGACGGGCTGTCTGGAAGGGTAGTACTTATAACTGAGTGCATTACTAGGTTTAATACACTAACCATAAAGAAATGAAAAGTCGACGAATCTTCCATGACTCCATCGGATATAAACTGGTACGTGGCGGCGGCGCACCTTGAAGTCTCGGTACACAGAACTGTTACCGTTGATGACATATTGCGGACGTCGAACATTGGGGCCTTAGCCTGGCTGAGCGTGTCAGTGACATGGTGTCACAAAGTTGTCAGGACTCCTGAGAACTCCTGACTCAGGAAACAGATAAAATGCCGAAGTAACACGCCGTCATTCCTTCGGAGTATACTATTTATCGATCAGAGATTACAAAGCACCGGTGAGCCTCTAGTTTCGCCTCTGTGCAACGACAGTCAAGGTGGTACCCCGACCCACTGCTAGTTCATCCGACTCGCCAGTACTTCTAATGTATTAGACTATTATTGATCTGCCCCTCAATCTCGCGCTGAAAGGCTCAGGGGGTAAATGTTACGAATCTTCGTAATGCATCACCTGCGTTGCTCATAGATCGCCGATGTGTCTTGGTAAGGAATTGCCAACTCTTCCTGGCACCTCGCTGTGGTATTTTACATCGTTGACAGTTAACACAACTAAGCTGATCTATCAGACAACCTTTCACTAAAGCCATGATCGTGGAAGAAGGCGGTATTATACAGCAATACCGATATCAAGAATCATGGCCACACCAGCCAGCACCCATTTGGCGGGGTTATGCTTCGTTCGTAGTTGCGCAGCGAAGACGAAGTACGGCCTTCTCTGCGGCGTACAGTATCTGCAGAAAGCACGAGTAATCACCTAAGTGCATGCCAGAGTCGCTCACATCGGGCAGATGTACATTCCCTTCTCGCCCTTGCCTCCACCAGTTTCATCTGCCAGCCCGGCCTTGCAATTAATAACAGGCATCTTGCAGAACATCTCCTTCGGCTTGGATTCATCAAGGCAATTGCCGTTGACATCCCAGCGAGCTCCCTAAATTATGTCGTAAAACACATCCTCGAGCATTCAACGTACTTCAAGGAACATCCCGGTAACGTAGGCACCCTCGCGACTGAAACTTTCAATTTGGGATTTTTCTCTCTTCGTAACTTCCGTGAAGACCATGAGCTTATCCAGCTCGAGCATCTGTTGTTGACAGCAAAGTTGCTTAATTGCCGTTAGGAAGGATTGCGGATTGAAGAACTTGGAGACATCAACGACCTTCGGCACAGATGCGGGGTCATTAGTCCACTCCTCAAGTTGAGCGCACCTGGTCAGGCAAAGCAGCTAAAAAAGGGACAGTCTCACAAGCCGTTCACCTCTCCTTCAAGTTCATGAGCCACGAGCGCAACGGACGGGTGCTGGGGAACGCCAACTTCGCCCAGCGAGGAGGGATAATCTCCAGTATCAACGCGTTGCTCAGATTCTCCATAGTTTCCGACATGGTAAGTTCGCCCTTGAAACCGAGCTGTAATTCTTGTAAGGACCTGTGGTCGAGCGAGATCATGTCACCGTTGGCGTCAGCCATTGATCTCACCTGACCATCTCGAATATAAGTTCATTCATGTAGCTGCACTCTTGCAGGAAGACATATTGGTAGGGACCTGACCAATATGATCTAATACGGCTAAGGTATCAGTCTTGTCGAGACGCACCTTTCTCCTCGTCTGGCATTGATCGGCTAATATCTTCAACGGGGAATTTGATGTCTCTAACATCGTCGAGGATGTCGTTACAAAAAGCTTCAGCCATCGCCAATGGTGACATAGCCTAAACTCACAAAATGCCTAACAGTCGATCAGCGTATCCTACCTCTCCTGCATCTTCATCTCCTCCACCAGAACCACCTGACCGAGCGTCCAGATTAAGCAGGGTCTGGAAAAGCATGTTGGACTGTGCGGTACGAAACCTATATGGCAGCGTTGAAGCAGAATGCAGCTTGCAACTTACCCTATCTCAGCATTCGGGTGAAGCCCGAAGAACTGAGGTGTCTCGGTAGGCATGAGCTCGATATGTTCGAGATACTTCTCATGGGAGCTCGGAGCTGGTGATAGGAAGCTTAGCTTGGAAGGGTCAGTGAAGGGCACCTGCAAAAGAGATACCATTAAGAGGTAGTCACCAGGCTTACCAGCTCGGTCTCGTCCAGCAGCTCATCATGCATATAAAACTCCAAATAAGTTTTGCACAGTTTTCTGTCCCAATCATCGACTATGTGGCCACCATACATAATCTCACCGAATATATACCTCAGATCGTCCCATGGGACTTTAACAGCCGAGGCATTCTCAAGGTAGTTATACAGCACACTTGCCGAGTCTCGAAGATCACCAATAGAGAACGGATACATCATATTGTACCCGAGAGGGCCGAACTTCTTCCTTTCAAGCATGACACCGTGGAAGTGGCAAAGACCAAATAGGATACTTTTAACCTTGGAATCTCTCTCTTCAAAGTCTTCCTTATTAAAGAAAGCGAAAGCTCGGCGAAGGTTCGCCAGTAAACCTTGAGGAGGCTCGTTTGTCAACTTAATCGACCTTTCCAGGATGCCGATAGGAATGCCATTAGATGGATCCGCGCTGAGGAAGCATCTGAAGTTGGGATGGGAGCCCTCAATAGCAAAGTTGTCAAGCTTCTTCTCCAATTCTGTGCACCACCGAGGCATTAGGTGAATATTCTGCAGCATAATCCAGTGGCCTTCCTTATGGCCGAGATCGAGCTTGGCCATCGCTATCACGTCTTGGCCTTGGCCCATAGCAACATTGTGATAGTTCACATTAATCTGCAGCTGAATGACCTTCCTGCCAAGCGCCTCGACTTCCTTGACCGGATCGGCACCAGGAGACAGAATGAAGAATATCGGTGTTGTGTTGGAGGAGTCGTCGAAGCTGCTCGACAAAACTTCATAGAAGCTGCTGCTGCCATCACAGTCCATGTACTCGCGACCATGCGGAAGGGCCTTGCGGATCCAATCACCTGAGGTCAGGTTACAAAGATATTTTCGAGGTTGAATTGGTGTCACGTCTAAGCTTCATTAAAAAACAGACTTACCCATCATGATCGTCATCCTGTCAGGCCTCAAGCATCTCAAAACAAGCATTTTCTGAAGCGGTTGACTATCGAGCTTTTTCCAGTCCAATGGGAGCTTTTGGTCCTCTGGAGCTTGCTCATTGAACCACTCCTTGAACCGGCTTGGGGCGTCCTTCTCCATGTTATGAGCAAAAGACTCAAAGCCTTCCAATTCGACCAACTTCTGCACTGCGTACCTGTCAAAACAGCACCCTACCAAGAAGCGCCTAAGTTGGGCTAAGTCCTCACCAATTGGCGTTGGGCAACCAGTCCGCAATGGGATTCTCGATATCTGTTCTTATAGGCCCTCTTAGCAAGAACTGATACTGCGCCGCGTTGTATCTTTCTTCGAGAAGGCCACGCTGGAGCAACTTGAATGTAAGCAACGAGCAGAAGATAAGCTTGTGTCGCTCGAAGAGGCCACGGTTAACCCAGCGGAATATAGTAATCCTTATGGTGTATATCAATGAATTGCATCGCTCCGCTACACTTTCCGACGCCGGTGTCCGGTCAATAGCACGATAAAGGAAGCTGACAAAGCTGTCCAGCGAGTACTGGTACCTGCGTGAAGACTTAGATACTTCACGAGAAGCCCACTGCTCACATATGCTCAATAAAGCAGAGCTGGATAATAAGGAAGAAAAGCATCGACCCCTCGGCACTGACAGGACGGTACTGCTCTCGCGACTCATTGATTTGGACCTCGGTTTCGTTTGCTAATTTAACCTGTCATCACAAGATGATCGGTTCGAACCTATTCTTGACTTGCGTACTTGTTCGCTAATCTCATTAGCAGTTTTCTTAGTAACTTCCAAGCCTTCAATCAGAGCAACGTTATCAAGGATAGTTGCCGGGTCGGCGGCGGCCAGCTGGGCCAGTAAATCGTCTTCCAACTTCGCCAGCGTCACTTTAAACTCGTTCTGCTTTCGGACCTGACGCGCAAAGACGATCTCTCGCCTCGTTAAAGTCGCTTTGAAATCTCACCAATTCTTGTTTCTGCTGTTCAAGCTCGGGTTTTTCAACGTTAACAACCATCGCTAAGATTTGATCCTCGAGACCCTCGGGTGTCACTATAAAGTTAATGATCGTACATTGGGCTGCAATCTCAGGCCTGAACGAACGAGCATTTCAATCGAGGTATCTTACCAGTAGATTTGGAGGAAATTCGGTAGAATTATTCAAGCTCACCTGTAGTGTGGGTTAGGCAACTTGCTCTGCAGAATAAGCTGGAATTTCTGGTCGTAATCTATCTCTTCGCCACCAATCTTAATCACAAAGCCACTGCGGCCTCTTCGAGATATTTGCCTAAAATAACAGCACTCTAGCCAATCATTAATCCGCCAAAGTATCCGACCTTGCAAGCAGCGGCTCCAGGATGGCATCGATTTCCTCTCCGACAGCCTCAATGAGGAGCTGGCCTCCCATGGAGACGCAGAAGAGGACCTTCTGAAGCCAATTGGGTTGAGTGAGCTGAATGGCTGTCATATCCTCGCCCAGTCTCTGCTTAATCCACTTCACACCTGCAAGCGGACAGCTAAGAGCAAGTCCCTGCATAGTAGGTATGCTGGTGTGTCCAAGAGCGCCACTAAGCATGTGTTTTTATCCTTCCAGATTGGACGGATCCGCGAGCAACATTTTTACGCAGTATAGTACGCAGTAGAGCTGCAAGCCTCGGAGGCTGGATGCCCGTATAATACGATGAACAATGCTAGAGAATCAATACATTATGAATAGCTGTAAGTATGTTAAGAATGCAAAGGATTCTTTATGAGCAGCAGCGTAGCAAGCAAAAAAGTATCTTACCTTGAAGTTGGGGGTCAATAAGTAGAGGCCACCTTGCACAACTGGTCACCACTGCGGCGTTCTCAACAGAGATCCTGTCAGCCGGCAAGCCTTCATTCTTCCATAGAGCAATGTCAGCTTCGGAGGCCAGCACCGTGAGGGGATCCACTCCCTCGGTAAAGGGTATTCCCTTCTCTTTAATATCGCCACTCCACACGTTACTCCACAGATCGAGACGGAAGGCTGCCGAGAATGGACTGATGTATCTGATGGGGATCAGAAAATATCTTTTTGAAAAATGGCAATTATTGCTGAGAAATAAACAGTATTATTATGCACCGAATTTCACGCGAAACTTTCAATAAGCTCAACGCTACAGCCAATCAGGAGAGTTATGAAGCCCTCGGAAAAACTTACCCAACGAACGCAGAAGCCAGCATCGAGTCACCGATAAGTGTGAGGCTCTTCTCCTTCAAATCCTTAACCGTCTGCGTCCATCGAGCATACTCATCAGCCAGACCATCTACAAGTCTCTGAGCCAGCTCCAACTTAGTCAAACAAGCACTGGCTTCCGCTTCAGTCTGCTCCTTCTCTGTCACCGCGTCACTAAGGGTCTTCTCGAGCTTGGCAACTTTTTCCTCGACCTCTCGGACTCTCGTAAGCACAATGACAAGAGCAGCTTCAGCATCTTCCTTTTGTTTTGTTGATTCCGCCACCTTCTCCATCAACGGCGCCACCTTCACGTATATCCTATTGTACTTCACAATATTAACCACCCAATTACAAAGATATGCCGCTGCCACCGATTTCGATTTCATCGAGTTGTAGTTGAAGAAATCTTTCTGTAGAATCGGATCTATCATATCCAACACCCAGTCCGGGATTTCATTCGCATTGAACGACATAACTTCGTCCAAAAACGCTTGCGGGTTGTTCATCATTTTCTGTGCGGCCTTCCAGTCCAAGTTTTTCTTCTCGTTTCTCAACAAAATCATAACCGCCTTCGTCACCTCCACACAATCTGGCGGAGGTTTGCCCAAGGACTTCAGCTCCGTGATGGCTGGCTTAGTCAAGCAGTCTACCGCCTCCTTAGCCGCCTCCATCGCCGGCATCGCCTCTGCCAATTCGCCATCAGCTTGAGTCTTTATCTTGCTTGCTTCCTCCGCAAGTGCATTGGTCTTCGTTGCCTCCTCGTCAGCTACAGCCTTCTCTGCAGCTGCCTTCTCAGACGCCACGGTGACCTGAGCACGAACCACACTTCACAAAGGAAATCATCAGGGACACTTCTAGCAGATTCCCGCTCACAACAGCCGCAATGCGACTTCAGGTTGGATTTTCTTTTGATTAAATTTTACTCGATGCCGTGAAATCTGTAGGGGAGCAAATCTCAGAGCCTCAGAGCGTAGTCAGGTATTCTGAAGATGCCGGTCGGATTATAGCACTGTATAATTCAGTCCATCAATTCCCGGACGCCTTCGAAAAACACCGATGTAAAGTTCTCACCTCATCGATAAGGACGTTCGTCGCCGCCTTCTTCTCCTCCACTTGGACCATCTTAACCTTGAGATCTTCCTTCAAGCCTTCAACCTTCGATTGAACTTGCTCCATGATCGTCAGGCCCTTCTCCAGCCTCTCTATATTAACTTCAACCTTCGACCTTTTGCTCTCCAACAGTTGCTTGTAGAAGGCAATCAGCTCCAGGAAGCTCTTCGGTGTCGTATAATTATACCGTCGCTCCACCGCCAGATACCGCGCGTTCGCCACATCGATCGACAAGTGCACCTCGGCCATGTTAGCCGCCAGCTTATCGTACAGACTTTCCTCCGGCAGATTGATGTCCTCCAGGAACCGGGATGCCACGAAAGTCAGAGCTCCGCGCGGCCAGGGATGGAATTCGTCGACGGTCATGCAGGAAATGAGTGCGGGGAATTTACGGCCCCGAATACGGAAGGTGTCGCCGACTGGGGAGTGACAGAGAATGAGATGCAGATTCTTGCGGACCTTGTCGAGGAAGAACTGGAACAGTGAGGAACGTTCGTCGGGGTACTGAAAGGGAGAAACATTCGAGGAAGTGGAGGAACAAAAATAATATATAAATGCAATGAGAAAGTGGAGGTATAAAAATAGTATATAAATGTAATGAGAAAGTGGTGGCATAATATATAAATCCAAAAAGTGTTTCTATTATCGCCATGAAGCCTTCCCCCCCGCACTCACCCCTGCGGCCTTAGCCTGATTCCTGATTGCCCCAAGAAGAGCATCATATTCCTCCCTGGTGAAGAGATCAGGTATATTACCAGTAGCCAACATATCATTGATAAAGACCAAGAATCTTTCATCAGCAATTTGACCATCGGTCAGCAGGAAAGCGTGCGGTGAGCCGGGCTTCACCGCGGCCTTCTTGTACATCTCTTGGAGGTCAATCTTAAGATCGGCCAAACCATAAGACATATTCACCAGAATCGTCACCACATCAGTTTGCATCACAAAGCACGCCAACCGAGACAGCGATTGCTTCCCGGAACCACCGACGCCAACCAACAGAGCATTTCCGCAGGGAAGGTCGATGATTCTGGCGATACGGCAGACGTGAGCCATGGCGTCCTCGAAAAGCACCAGATTCATCTCAGCAAAGGTCTCGTTATATTCCGCCAGCTTCTCGGTCAAAACATGATTCAGCTGGTCCTGGTCTCGAATTTGCATGTATTGCTTGTCGTTGCCGCCGTGCACAGAAATAAATGAAGTAAAGAGGAGATCCTCCGCGAAAAGCTCCTCCATATTGACTCCAGTAAAGTGCTTCTTCGCGGCCTGTTCGAAGATAGCTCGCATTTCCTTCATGTCGTCCTCGCTGACCAATCGATCCGAGAATACTCTCTCGCACTCGTGAAGCCAAACTCTGAGGTACTTCACTGGGTTGCCCCGGAAGAGCCCCGGGCTGGTGTTGAGTAACGACTGGAATACGTTCGAGAGGTCCTTCAGATTGAATTGATAATGGAACTTCTTCGCCGAGGGCAAGAAGCATGGTTGAGCTAAGATACGATTCAGGACCTCCGTCGTAGCGTTAACAATATTTTCCTGGTGCTTCTGCACACCACCTTCAAACTGCTGCAAATGATGGCCCAAGATTTGGGAGTAGATTTGTGTGATAAGGTCGCCAGTTGGCGCGAATGTTGTGAGGACCGTGAAGTGCCTTTGGAGACGAGCGTTGACCATGAAGCTCCCGGCCTTGGGGTTCATGCACGCACAGTACTGAATGTCAACGATGTCCTTTTTCTCTTCGAGGTGGAATCGATCGAATAGAGTTTCATAAGATATTAACTGAGCTTGAAGCGTGACTTTCACACTGCAAAAAGATACTCACCTGCGTCAGAAGCATAATAGCGCTCTGTGTGTCGTATTCATCCACATAAGGCATGTTGAGATCGTCAATAAAGTAGACGCATTTCTTGTTTCCCGGTGGACCAAAGGTTCTTCCCGTCCTCTTGTCCAGGTAGCTCTCCAAGATAAGCTGCAATGAGAAGCTATCGGTGTAGCTGTTGAGATTCAAAGAGGCACTCAACATCTCTTCGCCGAGCTCTGACAGATAGTCCTTCACAATGGTTGTTTTACCGGTACCTAAAAGACGTTACTTGGACGGCATCAACCGACATTAATAGTTTCCGAAAATAATTTCACGAAGTTAAAATTTCAAAAAAAGTAAAAATAAATAAATACTTTCATCTCCATCAGTTTCAATAGTTTCAGGTATCAACAGATATGTAAGTGTCGAAAACATGGAGAAAAAAACCTAATTCAATTTCGTGGCGCGTGACGATTCATCACTTACCAGCAACACCGCAGAACAGCACCGGCTTCGCCCTCTTCATGCACAACGATAAGTTGTACTTCAAACGTTCTATCTCCGTATTAGAAACGACAATCGTCTGGAACATTCTGTCCGATATAGGGGCATAAGGCACCACGAACTCCTCCCAGTGCTTCCACGACTGACTAACCGTATCGTAACGGTAGTCCATAGCCTCGCCGCCCTCAGGGAACTTGATCTTGCTCGTACTCTTCATCCAACTATTGAAACTCTTACGGTGATTGGTGATCTTATCATCGGCAACAGCGCCACCAACTGCCCACATCATTGCATAAATAAAGTAGGCCTCATAGATCTGCTTCTGTTCCTCCGGACTTGCGGCGCGCAGTGCCTCCATGGCCTCCTTAGTGTTGTTATTAAGGAGAGCGTCGATGATAGCACATATGGCTTGGATGAAGCCCATGTCCAATATAGGACAGGAGAAGGAGTATTGGCGGCGCAGTGACCTACCAAAAAATAATAAAGTACCGAACAGGGAACACTTGGACAAAAATGCGAACGCTATCTGATGTTGTACCAAAGAGAATATTGACCTCCTAAAGCTGTGGAGAATTCGAATCCGTCTCAAAAAAGTGCTGCGCTGCATCCCACTCCAGCTGTGGCTTATGATGACGAGATACATCCTTCCGATGAAGGATATTTTATGGATACAGGAAGAGTATGTGATATATTGCCTTCATAGGAGTGCAATTCTATAGAGTGCGATACATCGTTATCTCGCCAGACATACGAGATTTACCAACCAAAAGATTCGAATGCAGATGCTGTGTCGAATAGTAGATATGACCAACCCTTCATCATTCAGCATAATACACATAATAACAGCACCGCGAATCTTATCGAGACTCAGTTAATGAAAAGATCGGACGGAATCCAAAGCGCACCTGACAGACTTACTCTATGTTTTGGTCAAAGTAGTTGTTGAAGAGCAAATAAAATGTGCTCTGTGCGACCGGGTCCATCTTTTCTCTCCACGACTCCATATAAGGCTTCCAACCAACATCAGTTTCGTTAATGAAAAGCACCCCTCCTCGAGATACCGTGGCTGGCGAGGCACACTTCATGTCTTGAATCTCCAGCAGCATTCGCATTGTGTTAGTGAAAGGGATACGCTCGTTTGAGACAAGTGTTAAGACCTGAACAACTGGTAAGCTAGATAAGCTAATCGGGAATCTTCCCATCTTTTCAACCACGTCACGTATCATCACATCAGTTAATGATTCCCTATAGAAATACACGAAAAGTTTTCGAGAAATTTTTCGTCACTTCCGGGCATTAGGAATGCCATCCTCAGCATTCAGCATGGAGATCTGACTTGAGCTCCCAAATATCTTGACAGCGAATATGAGCGAACTATTCATGAGCATTGAACATCCCTAGCGGAAATGACACCATACTTCTATGCCCACATCTGCGAGGCTGGATGAACCCCTTAACATCTACACCATAATATATACTAATAGATTCTCTTCAATGGTCGCTAGATCCACAACTTTATTAACCCTCCCGTCTTTATTTCAGCTCACCTTGTTATCATCCATAACAGTGTTCATGGATTCAATCCAAGTAGCATCGATATCTCCATCCAGCACCACCCATTTGTGCTTGTGTGACGATTTATATCCGTTGATCTCCTTGCTCATATTCCTCATAATAACAGCGATGGCCCCGTCCTTCCACTCCTTAGTCTTAGTCATTATACCATACAGCTCATCAGAAGTAATAGCTTTTGGGTTCAGCGCCTCATATGCGCCCTCCTCACCAATCACCTTCAAGGACTCCAACAGGCATTTCCACACCTCTGTCTTCGATGAACCAGTCGGACCAATAATAAAGCAACAATGGCGCACGCCAAGGATGTCCAACAGACCCACGACCTTCGTAACAAAGCCTTCATCCGGCTGTAAGCCACGCTCCTTCACCACTTTGGCGACCACCTTGGCGAACTCCGGGTTCAATTTGACCTCCGCCGTGACGCCCGGGAAAAGGTCCTGGATCAACCTCAGGAAAATCGGCATGTCAGAAGTGACGATTTTCGGTGTGTTGAAATCTCTAAGAGCTCTCATCAAGATAGGATACTCATCCATATCAGGATCAGCTCTCTTCAGCGTACCGGCTTGCCTCAGCAGTGACTTAACCGCCCGAAGACCCCAATCGTAGTGCATTTGCTTGGAAAGCAGTTCTCGACATAACATATACAAGCACACGAATTTGCGAGCCAGACTTCGGGCCACTACAAAGCCTTCGCTCATCAACATATTTTCACAAATGAACACCAAATCCGGGACAACCATGGCGCAAGATCGGAACAAAGCCTTCAGATTCTCAGGGAGCTCCGTTCGACCGGCATACCCCGGATTCATGGTAATGAAGAACCCACAGGTGGGAATAAGTCTAATGTCTTCATCCATGAACAGGAACGTTTGCAAGTTCTCCTTGATGGCATCCAAGACCGTCTTAACCTGCGTCGACACCACACTGAGCACCTCAATACTAATTCTGTTGAATTCATCGAAGCATCCCCAGGCGCCAGTCTGACTGAGGCCCATGAAGATCTGTGCCATCGTGAGGTAGCTCATCTGGTCAGAGCAGTTGAAGACCATCACAGCCAAACCGATTGCTCTCGCAAGATCTTTTGTGGTCTCAGTTTTACCCGTACCTGAGCAGCAATATGGAACCTTCAAACACAGAAACGGTAACATAAGCCACACAGCCAGTGCGATACCGCATTTCCAAGGAAAGTCCGCTGCTGACAGATTCCTCGCTACCACAGAGTTCTCGTCTCCAAAAATTCCGACAACGATAAAGCACGCCGCCTTAAGCCAGCCCCGGTAACGCGCGCTCGAAGTATGTTCACAAAAATACATCAATTCGGCACTGCTCTGAAAACTGAGCGCATGATAACTAATTCACCCTCAACACCACCTCCACCAGAAATTCAGTGGAGGGTGAATTCTGATTCCGAATCTCACCTGCTGGTCCCGCTGGTGCGCCGCCCATGATGAGATTCAGAGCCTGTGTGAGAGTGATATAACATCTATCCGTCAGAGGTGTGATGACTAGCCTTCCGCAGTTGCCAACATATTCATACTGGTAAATGGTAGCCCAATCACAAATGCGGATAACGCATGTTTTCAGCTCCTCGGGCGTGAATGATACCAGATTCCCGGTGGCCGGTTTGTGCTGCCAATAGAACCGCAGCTGACTTTGCCACTGGAACGCTGTCGGATCGGTGATCTTCGTTTGGACGAACTTCTCGATCACATCTCTAGCGTGGACATCGATGGTGATAATCGTAATGATCTTAGCGCGGAGATCGGCACCAAGAGGCTGTTGAACCTGGAACACGGCATGCTCGTCAGGGAGGAATGGTACTAAAGACTATCTAGACGGGAATGCACACTGCTACTATGTGTTGTTTCTCAGCAGCAACTTTCCCTATATTGCTGCACCCATTGAAAGATTTCTCGGAGGTTGATAAACCCTCTCCCTCAATCTTACCTGTTTGATAAGCTTTTCAATCCTATCATCACAAACCCTCTTATAATCCTTCATAGCAGTCTCACTGCCTCCTTCCAGCTCGTCAAACGCTCGCGCTGTCTCCTCCGTCCACACCAATTGTGTCGTTACCAATGCAAGTTGCGCGCAGTAATCCTGCAGCCAGATCTCTCTGGGCTTATCGACCTCCCAGTTCTCCGCGGTTGCCCGTGCATTGTCCAGGATATCTCGAAGCGTGCATCTTATGTGAGACTCCAAGTTGGTAAGATACGTCTCGACCGCACCCTCCAGGACCACATCCTCATAGAACGGCACGTACTCTTTGTCCTTGGAAACAATACCAGTGCCAATTCGACCGTTAACAGGGTCCTTCTCGAAGTTGAGACTTTTAACTCCATCGAAGCAATCTCCGAGGTATTCAGCAACCTAATAGAAGATATAACCAACTTCAGCAAGACAAACCAAGGTTTCACTATAGTGGTTCATAAGAGGGATGATGCCGTGTGGCTGCTGCCAAACGATATCATCCCTCTTATGAGCTCCTGGCCTTTCTCCACGCCATACAGCAGTCTTTCTAGTTTATGAGTAATACGAGAAATGAAAAAGATACTTTTCAATTCTCGTAACTGTGAAGACCCAGAATATTTTCCACATCTTTTTCCTCGCCAAGTTCGTCGGGCGAGCAGATGAGCCTATTTCATCACGGCAAGAGCCTCACCTTGAGCGGTCGGTTGCCATTCGACAAGATATCCAACAGAGCTTGATTTGCCACAAAGTAGAATCGAGGGAACGCCTTCTTTTTCTGCTCCAAATAGTCGTTCAGACTCTTCTCGCACGCCTCAATAGAATCATGAAGTCTGTGAAGCACCTAACAACATCAAGCCACATCCACGCCATCCATCCGAGCTCACAATACCTCCTCTCTTCCCTCAGCGCAGCAAATCTCCACCGCGTTGGATGACTGTGATGCATCGACCATAAGATCCTTCCATTCGGTGTCCAACGCTTCGAACCGTTTACTATCCTCCGGCAGCTGCGATCGAATATCATCCGACAGCATAAAGATCGGCTCCAATCGACACCAATTTCTCTGTACTTTCTGCCACACTGTCAGAACCGAATCAACTGTGCGCAGCTTCGTACCTGAATAGGTACAGGTGAGCGAATCAAGAAATAACTTCAACCACGTTGATTCCCGCAGCACATTTCCCAAAAAACGACTTCCCCATTTAGCTGCTTGGGAATGGAGATCCCTGTTGAGTTCTATACAGGCGAAATGATACTACTGATAAGCACTTAACAGGGAGAACAACACCGTAATAACATAGAAGCCCAAGAGAAAGGCAAATTTCCCGATCCGGGAATCCCGAATGATACAACTGCAAGACAGACACGAAGGAAGACACCACACCAAACCACCTCAATTCCGACAACTGCAATATGGCGACGATTACTTAATACTGCGTAGTAACAAATACGACATATAATGAGAAAAAAGGAGGGTAGCTTATACAGGACGTTTTCGTATCACAATATTATAAGCACATGTACTACCGCCCCACTAGGCTTATGACACTAAAAAATATAATAACAAAATGGTACATATTAGCTTATATATCCCGACTAAGCGATATGACAATATTATAGGCAAATGTACAAACCGCCCTTCTCTCACTCCATTCATCCACCACAGCTTGACAGAACTCTATGAACCTTCCTTGTGACACCATCCCCATCATCTCCAACGAATGGGACTCCAGTATCTCCACCACTTCCCCCAGTTCCTTCAACAGCGGGCAGTCCTCTCTCGAATGGTCGAACTCCAGCGTCAGTTTCGTCCAGGTAGTCCTAATAGTTCCCAACTTCTTTTCTATCTTCGCCTCCTTCACGCTTTGATCCACAATTTCACTAACATCATCGGCAAACTTGTGCAGCTCCAAATCAAGCAAATCCTTGAAGCAAAACTCCGGTCCCTTCGTAAAGGTTGTTCCCGTGACATCCATAAGCTGATTCCAATGCCGATCCCTCATAGTGTCCGAATGCAGATCGCTTATCAATGGCAGCACCGTGGACATATTCTTCACAATATCTTGGAGCCAAGCATATAGCTTCCATCCCCGAATCTCCTTCGGCATTCCCTTCACCTGCGTTCCCAATTCCTTTACTCTCATCAGCAAGTCATCGGTATTAATCCTGTCCCACAGTGTGGAGTTCCAATCCTCAAACGTGTAGTTGACCAAAGCGATCGCATCCCATAGATTTTTCAGCTGCACAAGATCTTCCTGGGAATCTTTGAGTTCTCGATACCCGCTCATCGCCATATCGAATAGCAGCTCTAGATTATTGTAACTAAAAAATAGTTATCATTTCCAAGCCGGACAGCAACAGAAGAGGAAGGAGAAGAAGGCCGTTCCCTCATTTTCTCAAGCCAAAAACCTATGCATCGAATCAGCGTTTGTCGTCGATCCTTCTATAGAACCCGTAGCGAGCAACGAGCAAGTCTGGGCTCTGGAATACGCACGTGAAGATTTGTTCAAGTTCGCAGGATGGCAAACGGTTTCAGGGAGCTGTAGTTATTAAGATACAGATACGCGAGCAAGTATATATTGGATGATAAACTCTCAGCCCCTTTTCGTTTGTCCTTCAACTATTCCATTTCGTCCCCAAAGGGTACTGTTGAAGGGTGCATTGACCTATATCGAGTTGCCGATATCTTATGTTCAACCGTGCATTTCATGAGGATATATAAAACAGAATATAAGATGACGCGGAAGGTTTCAACAATTAAATAAAACAATTGGTAAACATATTTGTTACTCGTATAAAATGATAACAATAAAACTGTCATGACGAAAGAATCAACGCGAACTATTATTCGTTTTCAATACAACTCAATTTCCAAGCCATCCCCCTATTACTCTTTAGCTCGTTCAGCCATAGCCATTGTCCTCTCATAAAAGTCATCCAACTTGCCATATGCCTCCTCGTACGTATGCTCCGCTTTGAACGGGCATTCCTGCAGGAAGGTACTCCTGTACTGCGCCACTTCCCCAGCAAAAGCGTCGATCTTCTTCCTAATTTTTAGCATCTCCGCGCTCTGCAATGGCAGAATCTTTTCCTTCTCGTCGAATGCAGCTCGGATAACTTCCTCCCATCTCGCCGGAGCCAAATCAAGCTCCTGCAACTTCTCGTCCGCCAAAACCACACCGTGCTTCTTCAAAGTTGAAACTTGCTCCCTAATAGGATTGAACAGCAACTTAGCCGCCTCCATTGCCAGCTTAACATCTCGAATATGCGTCATAGTAGCATACAAAAGCTTCTCGTTCTCAGGATCGTCGGCCGGGCTGTGCTGTGTTAAACCATCATTCACCTTATATATGAATTTACAAAGAGAATCGATCCGGCCCTCGCAGAACTCCTGCAAGAAGTGGGTATAGGTAAGCTCCCATTTCCCGGCGAACTGGACCAGGTGTATTTTAACCGGCTGAATGTTGATCCGTAACCAATGGATGTCTACAGGCGTCTTCAAGTTGCTGATAGTGGTCTTCATCTGTGCAAACTTAGTGACAGCCTCATCAAACTTCTCCATAGGAGGAATGGGTACGCCGAGATCTACACCAATCATGGCCATAATTTCGTTGAAAGCGACCTGATCATACACCCATTACTCCTCGTGCGACGGTAATAAAAAGATTTCCTAGTGACTTGTTAGTGACGGATAGAAAGTGATATTCCAAAAGTAATATTGAGAGCCCAAGACCTGATTGGTTACTGGTAACAAGCCCCATTATATATCATCAAAACCAAGCGTTCCCTCCGGAAGCCGAGTTGACGCAGCTGTCCAGTAATAGGGCAATTGAGCCAAAAGGGTCGAGTGTTATACAACTATATAGACTCCAAAAAAGAATAATTAATAGCTATTCACTTTTGAAGTCCATATAGTTGTATAACTATACTAGTTGCATTGATAATATAATTCTAATAATTAATAGTCTATAGTGAATAATTATTCAAGATTGGAATCGTAGAATGCAAGACAAGGACAACAAACGATCCAGCGCAGCCCTCCTCCACAGCAGAATAGCCTGCTCCTCTGGTGCGGTACAGAGGGCAGCAATATAGAGGGAAAAAGACAGTGCTCTCTCGGATGCATCACAACAAATATTCTCCAATGTCGGAAAATAAATTCCCTTTTCTACTACCCCTTCCTCTTCAAAGTTCTCCACCAGATCCTTCGCTCCCTCCGCCAAGAAGCTATTAAACGAATCTTCAATGGAGTCCATCCAAAGGAAGGAATGCTCCAAGAACTTCTGACGATACTCGAGGCACTTCATCTCTGTGTTGTCGATAAGCTCGCTGACAAGGGCCAACAGACATTGCATTTGGAAGTGCTCCTTCAGCTCATTTAGGTAATCACCCGCACCTGATACACATAGCTACGTCAACACTAGTCGCAGGTATCAAGGCAGTCGCGGGTAATAACATTATGCTTGGTGTTATTCAATATCCCACGGGAAGGATTGAACTTCAATTCGGAAAAATGCTCCGGTACTGTCAAAGAGTCGATTTTTCCTGCTTGTAGAGAGCTGGCTAGGATGCCACCCAAAAGCGCTTTCTAGAGACTAATCTGATAGTATTTTTATAGGACTCATTCGAAGAAGTTGAAATGTCCCTGCCGCAGCTGCTGTCCGACTCCCAGCGCAGGAAGCACCTTATACAACAGTTAAAAGAATATATACGAAAACGAAACCAGATACGAACATAGAATTAACAATTCCTATTTGGAGACTCCAAACAAGCCACGTTGAACTTGATAATAACTATTAATCCACATAATACAAGCCCCGACTACTACCTGTATCCAGCCGCTGCATAACAGTTCCGATAGCGAAGAAGTCCTTCAACCAGCCATCAATAACTCCCCTCAAGCAGAGTGATCCTTGAGAACTGCTGGTCAAGGCAAATGCCGGCTCGAAGACGATCTCAGAGCCCTGCAGCTCGATTTTCACGTCAAATAAGGGCTGCATCTCATTTCTGGCGATAATGAGCGGGTCGAGAATCTCGCACAGGTACTGCAGTGAGACCGCCACTGCAGAAACGAGGCCTTCAATAATAATATTATTAACAAAATCAACGTAGCTCTTCCACGTATCAGCCGTCTTCGAGATCTTCAGCGCCTCCGAACTATCCTTAACCAATTTATGTATCTCCTTGCCATCCTCCGTCATCATATGTAACTTCACTCCCACTGCTGCCTTGTGAATGCTATCAAAGTCCTCCGCTGACATCGGCTTCGGTTTCCTCTCCAGTAGAGGGCTCTGGCACCACTTGGCCAAAATCGCCGAGATCTTCCTCAAGTTGCTCTTAACGACATCGACCACTCCCGAAACATCGCCTATAACACCCTCGGCGACAAGTATAAAATCGGGGATTCTATCTTCGCTGTTCCACTTGAGGTCCACCAAGCCCGGAGACAGCGTTGTGTCCATCTTCTGTATCCTGTCACCGAACAGAGGCTCCTCGACTGGCAGCAGCTCAGTAAGAACTGCGTTGTATTTCTGAACGACCACATCGAGTCGACCTGTCCATTCCCGATAGGTGTCTGCCCGCTCATACATCTCCAAAGCAGCTTCGGGGACCTCCAAACCGAACAGCAAAAAGTATCGAACCTCCCGTAGAAGCCGGACGAGCTGAGGATCGAAATTGACCTTCAAAGTGCCCGTCTTCTCGAGACGACGAAGAAGGCGCATCTTCAGTTTCTCCTTGGCAGAATCGACACAGTCAGCCTGCCAACCCTCAAACCTGAGAGCACCACATATAGCATAACTCCGCCAAAGTGAGAAGTCTATCCTCCTTTCCAAAGCCCCTGGATTCCACAGCAATTAAAGGGCGCACAACTGAGTGACCGGACAGTGCGGGATTTTCGGACAAAATCTTCAAACGACGAACAATAACGGAAAAACCTATCAATCGTTATCATCTAACATACAAAGTATAATTCCCGCTGTTTATGAAGAACTATAGATCGGTCGGGAGGGAAGGAGGGCCGGACACCGCAGAATGTCAAGGCTAATTTTATGTTATCGAACTCTCGACTTGCTTCTCCACTAGGGAGGCGGAATTTGCCCAGTGAAACCAGACAGATCCCCGACGAGCCATTCCAACTCACATTTGTGTCTCGAACTCATCGAGCGTCTTGCAGAGCGTCGAATGAAGTCCCTCAATTTCCGGGAACTCATCGGGCTTCTCCTTGACCATATCGTTATAAAGCATCAGCTTAGGCATTGGATCCGCCACTCGACTACGTAGAGATCTAGCCCAATATATGGCGCCGGCGACAGGGGGCATCTGAAGGGAGAAAATAGATAATAAATAACGAATTCATTATATCTATTCATTATAATGGACAATAAAGCCAGAGTATTTGTTCAGGAATAATGACCGTAATTGAGACCAGTACTAATTTCTTATTAAAACCAAATTACCGACTTACATTCTCATACAGCGGCGCATCCTCCGAGACAGAGCATATCTTAGCTTTATCCTCGACATATATATTTTGGACCTCAATAAGATCATCGTGATACTGTTTAAGCAACCCATCAAACCGCTTCTCCAGCTCATCTTGAAGAATAGATCTCTCCAAGAGGCCTTCAAAGGCGTCAAACAACTTCAGCCGCCCCTGTATGGTGTCCAAGTCCTCGAACCCGCTCCCCAGAACAGCCCCGAGCCTCTGGTCAAGATTCTTAACGGCCGAACGAAACTTGTAGAAGTCGTCATCGAAAGAGCGAGCTCCGACATCAATGATATCATATGACACCCCTTGGAAGGTCTCCACTGCCTGTTTGAACTCCTCGAAGATTTGCTGTATTGCGGCGGTCAACTGCTTCCCTTTCGTGCCGCCGATTTCTACACGCTCCAACTTAAAGAACTGCACTATCGTCTTAGTAAAATCCAATATATCTCGGCACCGCTCCCTGAACGCGTCGAGCCTCACAAAGACCGCATTGGTCTGTATTCGCCAGCCGCCCTCTTTTCCCTGCTGCTCGGCAATGTCCTTATACACAAAATACTTATCTCGAAATGCAGTGCAGATTTCCAGAGTCTTCTCCAACTTTTCCACGGCTTCATTTGCCTCCTCGTTAGCTATCAGTGAGAACACTTGTGGGCCGTTTATGAACCGGCACGCTTGGGCTATGATACTATTGCAGATCTCCCTGAGACACAAGCCTTGGTAACCACTCAGATCGAAAAAAGGAGTCCAGATTGACCTGGCAATGTTGACCCAGACAAGCTAGCTAACTCACATACGATCAATTTCAACATCCTATAAGGCTTATACAACCTTTTCGTGATACTGCAACTCTCTATAACATACAAACAGCAATCATTCTCAGACACATAAACACTGATGTCAAGGATACAGGGATACTATACGATATTTCCTATAGCTCCCGAGCTAGACTGCTACCAAAACTACTTCCTAATAAATGACTACAGGCACCATAGTCCTCTGCTACCCTCCAGTATTACCTCATAAGAACCACTAGTCTCGCCGGGGTGTTATAGTACTTAGAATGCTTCCATATCAAAAGTATGGTATGAAGGATCGGATCGAATAACTTATCCAATTCCACAAAGTCCATAGAATCGCTGGCGAGCTTCTGGAAGTGCTTGGTAAGGGACGACAGGAATTTGACATTATCGTTAGCCTCGTCCCTCGCCTCTTCCACTTCATTTTGAAGCTTCTTAAACGGTTCAACGTAAGTACTTTTATTATCCTCTAAAACCGATAACACTTTACGTAGGTCAGCGGCTTGAAGCTGATCATGTACCTGAAACGGTCAGGCTATTATTGGGTGATTGATTCCCGAATAATGCTGTCCATAAAGGCGAGTGTACTGTTATGAATAATACTGGTATAGTTTACGTTCCACAATGCTTTTCAACTAAGTAAGATCGTAACTGCCGTGAAATACACAGACATAAGCCTGCTTACAACGCTACATACATTATATTTTGGGACTCGGTTTATTTTCTCCACCACGGTTCAAAACAACTTCAAGCGGAGCGATTTGCAGCCCGCAGCCGATCAAGTTCATAAGGCAGCACGATCTCACCGAATTGAGATTATTGGCCTTAAGTGTCCAAAATTCCACCTCAACCATGGGTTCAGGATTTCTATTTGGATCCTTCAAAGCGGCTTCTGGCTCTTGCTTCAATACGTGCTTAACTTGCTTCGTCCAAGTGATCAAGGAGCTCTCCAACGCATGAACACGGTCCTTGGCAATCTAAAGGATCGGCAGTCGGGCTATTGACAGTATGGGAAATCTTACAGCCTGTTGGACACCGGGGCCATCCGAGGGTGGAGGAGGTTGAGTTGTCTCCTTAGGAGGCAAAGGAAGCACCTAAAGGTCATAACTAACGTAAACATTTCATTATATTCACTTCATGAGAATACCACGTAAAAGCGGGTTTAAGATTGACTGTTACTATGTAGCCGCATTTTCGACCGCACTTATGATACCGTGGTGCTATGGACTTACCGTCCGTCCTTCCATAAGCCCATGAGTGACATGTAAAGTAGAAAGGAAGGCGTAGAACTTGCCGAGTAAATCCTTGGATATCAAATCAGACCAACCTCGCTGATTTAGGGGATTAGATAGCGCAGAGGAGTACCTTTAGAGGACGA
Organism: Perkinsus chesapeaki; assembly: GCA_013115145.1. Lineage (NCBI taxonomy): Eukaryota > Perkinsozoa > Perkinsida > Perkinsidae > Perkinsus > Perkinsus chesapeaki. The sequence goes on along the minus strand of JAAPAO010000270.1, from coordinate 968 downwards.
TTTGGCGGAAATATGGTATAAATACTCACGCTCCGTTCAAAAGGCAGTTCATGTTTTCCAGCAATCTCTTAGAGAGTTCTTGTACAACAATAGCACTGACAATGTTGTCCGCACTAATTTCAATCTCGGCCTAAAATAGCCCTAAGATTCTCACATAAGCTTTTAAGGTTACCTTCGATCGGCAGACAATAAGAACCTTCTTTTTAATCTGCCCGAGCGATGCAGGTGTTTGGCGAGTTGCCACTAAGCTCTCACCAGAGCCTTGGTACGCAAAGAAGGCGAGGCACTGAAGAAGTCCGTAAGTCAGAAGAAAGGCTATATTGGATGTACTTCGGGATCGTCTAGGAATGCTTCAATGGCTCGGAGTGGAGAATCTTCCTTTTGGTTCAAAATGGTCGACTTGAACTTATCATATTTCGAGTATCTTAGGTTGACTTGTAAGATCTTTTTAGAGGTCGAATGATGGCCTTACCCGAAAATAGCGAAGATTCTCTGTAGAACGAATTCGACTCGTTTGTCGAGGCCGCCACCGCCTTCACCTTCGCCCATAATTTAATTGAAAAACAGTAAGACTTCCAAAGGCTCAATTTCGAGATCGGCTCGAGTTTGAATAATCTTGCGCTGACGACCACGCAAAAACACTACGCTCCGCTCGAGGCCTAATCTCGCTCGCCCAAAATATATTCGTACAGGGCAATAAACATTATCGGGTAATTACGGTCATTATCGAGCAATGAGGGGTTGATATTTCGAAACTGCCGACTCGCTCACACTAGTATTTTATACAACCTTGGCACATCCGTTGAGTTTAGTTAATGGTTCTCAGTTGTCTATTCTCTTTCGCATCATACCCTTCAGGTCGGTGCCCATCGACGGCCTTCTTCGAAGCGCTATACTTGGGACCGGTATTAAACTACATGCTTGGACGGGCCTAAGTTTTCCAGATTATCGGGATACTGGACCAGACT